>JADBJO010008154.1:45000-52500 GCA_016801955.1 Conus betulinus | reverse complement strand
GCTATCACACTTCTAGGATATCAATACCACTGTGTCATCCAACAAAACAATTATGTATTTTTACCCAAAACTATTAGACTGTCTGCCTATCTGTCTCTCTGTCTGTCTATCTTAATGTCTGTCTGCCAGATAACGCACAAAGTACTGAACCAGTTCTAATAAAGCTTGATGGAAAAGATGAAATGTGTCCCGGAAGCAATCTGCAACTTTGTGGTACAGACCTGGATGAAGTGGGTGGCACAGG
This sequence comes from Conus betulinus, assembly GCA_016801955.1. Lineage (NCBI taxonomy): Eukaryota > Metazoa > Mollusca > Gastropoda > Neogastropoda > Conidae > Conus > Conus betulinus. The sequence continues at coordinate 52,256 of JADBJO010008154.1, read as the reverse complement.
TCTGGATGAAGTGGCACAGACCTGGATGAAGTGGGTGGCACAGGCCTGGATGAAGTGGCACAGACCTGGATGAAGTGACACAGGCCTGGATGAAGTGGCACAGGCCTGGATGAAGTGTGCACAGGCCTGGATGAAGTGGCTGGCACAGACCTGGATGAAGTGGCACAGGCCTGGATGAAGTGGCACGGACCAGGAAGAAGTGACACAGACCTGGATGAAGTAGCACAGGCCTGGATGAAGTGGCACAGACCTGGATGAAGTGGCACAGGCCTGGATGAAGTGGCACAGACCTGGATGAAGTGGCACAGACCTGGACGAAGTGGCACAGACCTGGACGAAGTGGCACAGACCTGGGCGAAGTGCTAGAACCAGGATGCGTGCGACTTTGGCAGAGGAATGCGCTCTACAGCTCCTTCTGCTGCATTCTTGCTCTATACATCTGCTTCTGTCTTTCTTTGTGTATCTGTCTGTCTGTAAGCAAGATTATAGACACTGCTGATCCAATCTGAGTTATACGTACAAGAGAAGGCACAACTGAACAGACTGAAGTGAGATGGCAGCACGCACTACAGCGTCTCCTCTTGCGGGTTGCCTCAGAACAACTTGACACTGAGTCTTCCTGCGGGTTGCTGGTGCCAGGCCTACGACAGCATAGCCCAAAGTGTGACTGGATTTTGAGATGGTAGTGCCACTGGCGTGGCAGTGGTGATGCTATAGCATTCAAAAAGGATTCGGGGGTGAACCTTTGGTACGGATCAACATCAAAACCCGTTCGAACTCAGTGGAGCTGTGCGGTCTTCCTCGTGACCTTCCGGTTCCATAGGGATAATGTTTCTAGACTCCTTACTCGGTGATAAATTCTAGAAATGGTTGATGGCATCATCTCTTATATGTAATGTAAAATCAGGGACTTAGCATACAGCTGAGAAGGTCAACAGCAACCATAGCGAACAAATATATCTGTCTGAGGGAAAATGATGGGAAGATAAAATTTGTCTTTCCGTTGCAAAAAACCACTGTCTTTTCTCTGTTTATGGGCCAAAAGTATAGATCTATGAAATCAAATGTTCGATTCGAAGCGCGTGCCATAATAACAATCGGAATATTAACTGTCTGAATTTCAGGTGCATCATTGCATATTAATGTCCTGGCAGTTTTATTCTCTGATTGAACTGTTCAGCTGAATAATTAGGCAAAATTGCTTTAGCCGTGCCCGCCAGCGGCATCTGTCAAATGAAAATGGCGAAATCATTTTTGCTGAAGGCGAGATCTAACACAGGTTGCCTCCCTTGAAGATTTCCGCACATTGTCTATTACCGACACAAAGGGAGGTCCTGTTTTCATCGGGTCCACTGGCTTGGTGGAGAGATGAATAATGGCCTGAAGACAAACTGATTATATATATATATATATATATATATATATATATATATATATATATATATATATATATATATATATATATATATATATATTTTTTTTTTTTTTTTTTTTTAAGTAAAACCTCCTGATTGCTGAGCACTGCTCAAGGACGTAGAGTGCTGAGTGTATATATAATTTGCGGGTTTATTTGATATCACTCTCTACAAACTTGCTTGGATATCTGTGCCACTGAAATATCTGGATTCAACAAACAAAATTAATAAAAGAACACTGTCACTTTCCACTGTCAAAGGACATAAAACAAATTTCATGGTAACATCATTTGCCGCTGCAGAATTTGACTTTTTCTGTTGTCAGTCTCTTCTGTTTTGATGACTTCACTGACTCATTTCTAATGATCACCAACGCTTTTGACTTTTGTTTGCATTTATTCCTTACTTACAAGATTTCACCCTGAATATTGCTGATCACTGGTCCTTCTCTCGCAAGAAATTTATGAAAAAGGTTCAAGACTGCTTTACACTCGTCCCTACATGTTGTCAGCAGTGTCCCCAAGTATCCCTTGTTCCCTACGAAATGGGAACAGAGCCTTAGGAAGCGTATGTTCAAACATTCCTATCCAGAAAGATTCAGAGTGCGATTGAGGATGCCGGAACGATCCGTTTGATTCTCCGTCGCATAAAGGATGCATCTGTCAGACAGTTGCTCAGCTTTTCTTATCACCAAACGAGTTCCTGTATCTCCCCTTGCCTGGTTGATGCTGGAATATGACTTTTTTTTTCTTCAAAAGGAGGCAAAGAGTTCAACCTGATCATGTAGCCTCCGACTGGATTCCCATCCCATCGCATCATCTTTACTACTCTTACTGATCCTCATGATCGTTACAAGAACGCCTGATATTCTAAGCCGTAAATGCCTCGCTCTCCTAATAGCCTAAAGTGTCGATTTTGCTCTCCATGCATGAGCTGTGCTGAGCTTTCGCCAAGAGTTTCAGCATCAGTAACTGCATGGAGACTGTCATTGAATGGAAACGATAGTGGCCCTTTCAGAAGATGTCACAACAAAACAATGATTGTGATCAGTAGGATAAAGACTGGACAAAACAAGGTGTAGGGTGGGGACAGCAGGGGAGCAGCTAGGTGAAAGAGAATGATAGGGGGGTGAGAGGGTTGAGCTTAACATGTGGTATTCTGAGCACAGAGGAGGTTATGCCACAATGGGGTGCACAGAGGATGAGATACAACAATTTAACAAATTAAACAGACAGACTCACACTAGTATTACTACTACTACTACTACTACTACTACTACTACTACTACTACTACTACTACTACTACTACTACTACTACTACTACTAAATACACTTCAGGACAGTCCCCCAGACAAATTCCAGGGATTGAAATTCCAGAGGATTGATAGAAGCTGAAATGACAGGAATCTCCATCCTTTGAACTCATCCCCACCCCCCATCCCCCACCCCCACCCCCTCCTTTCCTTCCCTCTTCTGCTGACAAGAGAGAGCCCTCGAAACTTTTCATCTTGCTGATCATGGATTCTTCTCTGTCTCTCTTTGTCTTTGTGTCTCTGTCATTGTCTGTCTTCTGTCTGTCTGTCTGTCTGTCTGTCTGTCTGTCTGTCTGTCTGTCTGTCTGTTCTCTCTCTCTCTCTCTCTCTCTCTCTCTCTCTCTCTCTCTCTCTCTCTCCCTTTTCCATTGGCTCAGATCGGCGCATCGCCGCTTAAAATCAGCCGAGCCCTCTTCCTTTGATCGATGAATCAGGAGGTGGTACTGGCTGGAAACGTAAGTCTTGTTGTCAAGGGGAACGAAGGTGTGGGAGAGAGGACAGTTAAGGAGTGAACAGGGTGGGGGGTGGATGGGGGGGGGGGGGGGGGGGAGGGAGGAAGTGGAAAGGACAAGCCAGTTTTCTTTTACCGTTTATAGAGCAGAATTGGTCTGGCAGGAATGGGTGCTGTGAAGTCCAGAGAACTTTGACGCATACCCTAGTGGCTTTAGATTCGATCAGGTTTATCAATGTATTTCGTTTTATGTTTTCCCATCATTCTTTCGCTTACTGGTTGACTTATTTGTCTGTCTAGTTCCCTTTTATATATAATAGTTTATTCAGGTCTCACAGGAGAATACATTAAACTGGTTACTTGGTTCCCTAACCTTCACCTTCATGAAAACTCAGTTCTTTAAAGCTGCTACCAGTTCGTGAGAATCAGTGCTGATTTGTTTACTTCTTTGTTAACACACACGTATTATTTCACTCATTTCCCCGTAATTTGTCCCTACAGTTCCTTTTCCCATTTCTCTATCTACCTATTCAGGTCTATAAAGAACATGCATTAATGTGCTTGCTTGATTCATGAATGTTTACCTTCGCAACAAGTTCTATCTTTAAAGCTGACATCAGTTTGTGAGAGTTGAATAGTTTGAAAAGAAAAAGGAAAAGTATTATGAGAAGTGTTCACGTGTCTTATTGATTCATGACGTACACATCATGTAATTATTTCGTCAGAGGAAAGGAAACTTTTACTTAAATGACACTGTTTACACATGAACGATGAAGGGAAAAAAAAAAAAATAGCAGGAACACAAACAAAACGGTTATCGTTCTATTCCTCTAGATGTGAATATGAAATTGAAAGAGAGAGAGAGAGAGAGAGAGGAGAGAGAGAGAGAGACACACACACACACACACACACACACACACACACACACAAACACACACACAGAGAGAGAGAGAGAGAGAGAGAGAGAGAGAGAGATGTTAAAGAAGGGGAAGAGGAAGTATTGTGGGAGGAGGACGTTAGTTAATGAACCGGTCTGGAGGAGTCAAGTCCAAAAACACTCTCCAAATGAATCTTTCAGCTTCTCTTTGATCCACACACACACACACACACACACACACACACACACACACACACACACACACATACAACACACACACACACACACACACACACACACACACACACACAAGAGGTAATATGATTTCTCAACAATGTCGACACAGACAATCTTATCAGAAAGTTTGGATGAAAACTCCGTTGACTCCTCCTCCAACGATGACTTTTTTTTTCAGTCATGTCTACCACATTCATTGTCTGTCTGCGCTTCAACTCGGTGAAAAAAAGACTGAATGTGTTCCAAGGAGAATCAGCGACATCTTGGTGTAGACCAGAATCAAGGGGCATAGCCAGGATCCAATCGGTCATGGCAGTTCGTCACGGTCCCTAGTACCTTCGGGGTAATGAGCTTTTACTTCCACCAATGGGGGCATGCTTTCACATTCAACAGCAGTGGCGTCTGAACCTGCAAGGGAACAGGGAGGGGAGGGGGGGGGGGGGGAGAAGGAGCCATCGACCCCTACTCGAAAACATATTCGGATAGGGGGTGAGGGCAGACTATCCCTGTGCCCCCCCCCCCCCCCCCCCCCCCCCCCCCCCCCCCCCCCCCCCCCCCCCCCCCCAACATGTCAAGCCAAAAATTGTGGACCAAATGTAATAGTGCGTCTCCCACGCTTCGGTTTTACAGGGATTTGGAAGATAAAAGAACACCTCCTCTAAAAATTTGGAAGATGCTAGACGTGCGAAATGTGCAGAGGGCAATCATAAGAAAAGTGAAAAAAGTATTAGTATAAACACTACCTAAAGTGGGGTCAATAGAAAACAGTCGTCTATCTCTATTCTACAGGCTTGAGTATTCACCAGACATAGACCCTCTAATGAAATGGAACAAAGCTGCTTAATAAGCAATACTGTTGTGATTTCCATGATGTGTTACCAAAAAACACACACACACACACACACACACACAACACACTTAAGAAATGATTCATTTCTCATTTTCAAAAGAAAAAAATTCATTCATTCGCGGTGGGGGAAAAAAAATCGGCGTGAATATAATGCATTTCTAGTAAAAGTACTGTTTTCTAGGTAAATCCTCTCTCGTTATGATATAGGCAACTAGCAAATCTAAATGTACATGTGCTCTCATCATCGGCTTCAACTTTATCTGTAAGACATGTTTTCATGCATATATGGGTCATGCTGAGCAGTGCTAGATGTTCCGCTGACATGCACGATATCTATAGACTCCCCCATCTTTTACGCACACTCAAACATTTCTGAAGTTTCTCATATTCGACGATGTGAATATATCCTCCTTCTGTTGATTAGATTAAGGGAAAAGGCGAGAAACGGCTCTGTGGTATCTGCTCTGTGTAACTGATTTATGTAGTCGGAAATGCACGGAGTTGAAAAGTTCTCCACGAAAGTTTGTACAGAACAGATGAAAAGTTAGGAAATGAAATCATTGCCATCTTGCGTTGACAGCACAATATTCCAAAAGAGGGAGGGAACGCTTCTTTCTTCACATGCTTCATTTAACCTTTCGGGGAGATCGGGCAAGAGGCAGTCTGTATTGGGTATGTTGGAAATGCATTGGTCAAAGAGTTTCCATTAGTTTCCTTGCCTCTCCCTCTCTTCTTTTTGCCGTTCTGTCTTTTCTTTCTTCCTTCCCGCTTTACTTCACGTTCCAAGTTCTTTTTTCTTTCAGTTCCTACCGTTTTGTCTTTCTTTTCTCCTTACTTTCTATCCTTCTTCCCTTACTCTTTTTCTTTCCCTTCCTCTTTCATTCCTTCATTTTGTTCTTCCTTTTCGTCCTCCCTTCCTCCCTTCCTGTCTTCTTCTCCTTCCCCCTTTTTTTTCTATATTCCCTTTCTCTCGTGTTCTTTTTTGCCTCTCTTTCTTGCTTTCTTTCTTTCTAATATGGCTCTCCTTCGTTCGTTCTTTCTGGGGTTTTTTTTTTTCGTTCTTTCTCTGACCCATCTGTCCTATCTCTTTCTATTTATTTCTTTTTCTTGTGGCGCCACTGCTGATCTATGGATACTTTTAAAAACTTATTCTGTCTGCAGCCTTCATTCTCCTGTGGCCAAAAGACTGGGCTGCCTGTCGTCATTCCGTCCCTCAGTATTCCATTCTGTTAAGATATTGCAATTCTTTTCTCTGCCAGTTTTTTTTCATCTGTTTGTCTTTCTGTCTGGGTTTCCGTTCGTCAGTCTGTATACCAATCTCTCTCTCTCTCTCTCTCTCTCTCTCTCTCTCTCTCTCTCTCTCTCTCTCTCTTCTCTCTCTCTCTCTCTCTTCTCTCTCTGTGTGTGTGTGTGTGGTGTGTGTGGTGTGTGTGTGTGTGTGTGTGTGTGTGTGTGTGTGTGTGTGTGTGTGTGAGTGTGAGTAAGAGTGTGTGTGTGTGTGTGTGTGAGTAAGTGTGTGTGTGCGCGCGCGCTCGCCTGCATTCGTGCGCGCGCGCTCGCGCGCGTGTGTGTGTGTGTGTGTGTGTGGTGTGTGTGTGTGTGTGTGTGTGTGTGTGTGTGTGTGTGTGTGTGTGTGTGTGTGTGTGTGGTGTGTGTGTGTGTGTGTGGTGTGTGTACGCCCCGATCTTGTATGTGGTGCGTGTGTTTCCTTTCACACCCCTACACACTCACAGCAGAATTGGGCACACACACACACTCACAGCAGAAGTGGGCACACACACACACACACACACACACACACACACACACACACACACACACACACACACACACACACACACACACACAATCTCTCTCTCTCTCTCTCTCTCTCTCTCTCCCTCCCGGTCTCTCTCTCTCTCTCTCTCTCTCTTCTCTCTCTGTCTCTCTCCTTTCCGGCACACAGATATGTCACTGCAAAACATGTTCAGAAGCCCAAGCAGTTTCCCATCCAAAGATCCATCATCAGCATCCATCCATCTTGCTTCCCCCCGTATTTCCTCCTGGGACATTCCACATACATCCATACCAGCTTGTTGGGATTTTTTCTGCATATTTTCCTTTGGCACCACTA
>JADBJO010008154.1:12500-17500 GCA_016801955.1 Conus betulinus | reverse complement strand
AACTGGCTTGGATTATTGAAACAACTCGACGTGCTGATGGAAAGCTTTGTACCTTCATACTGCACTGTATATGGAAATGAAGAAGCTGACCAACAGACAAAGGAAGGAGGACAGCAGCCCCAATTGTAAAAGGTAGCCTCCTTGGAATAAATCAGAGGTATTACCAAGGAGACAATTAGGAGGATGACTTGAGCAGCACCCAGACTTCAACAAGAAGGATGCATACTACCGGATACCCAGATCAGACCAAGTGAACATTGTGACACTCAGGATGGGGCTCTCCAGACTTTAACATCACAGGTCCACTATATTCCACACCTGTGATAAATCAATCTGTCAATGCAGTACAACCCCACAGACAGCGGAACATTCCCAGCTATACCCAAACTGGAAACCTAGCCTGCCAACTCACCAATGAGTGCAAAACCTCACTGACCACTGGAGGGTCTTCACCATACAGCAGCCTTCGTCAGTACCTCCAGGACTCCTACCTAAGTAAACGAAGAAGAAGACCATCATTGTGGGACTGAGAACAGGGCGCTCCAGACTGTGACATCACATCTCCACAATATTCTACACTGACGAGTCTTCAATTTATCCATGCCGCCCCAGTGACGGCGGAACAGTTCCAGCGGCGCTAAAAGTCGAACCTAGCCTGTCAAACACACCAATAGGTGCAAAACTTTACTGGCCACTAGAGGGCCTTCACCATGCAGCAGCCTTTGCCAGTACCTCCATGATTCCTGCCTAAGTGAACGAGAAGAAGAAGAGCTTCCTATGGTGCTGTTGATCTCACTTGATCATCACCCATCAGTGACTGATTAATGAAAGCTTTTGTTGTTGTTGTTGTTGCTTTTTGTGTTTTTTTTGGAGTTATTTTGATATATATATATATATATATATATATATATATATATATATATATATATATATATATATATATATATCCTCTGTAAGTTGCTGGAACGGTGCTCGGTACTTATCCTTGGAATTTATTGTTTCATTGTGTGTGTGTGTATATATATATATATATATATATACACACATATATATATATATATATATATATATATATATATATATATATATATATATATATATATAGCACCCCCCCCCCTTCCCCCCCTCTTAGCATTATCATCAATCCATCTTAACCACAACTGTCACATATACCACACCACTCCACTAAACTAACCACACAACCCCATCGCCTCACTCACTCCTCCCCTCCCTCCAAGCACCCCCCCCCCCCCCCCCCCCCCCTCCTTTTCCTCTCCCATAATCCCTTCTGTCATTTCTTTCTGGCGGCCATTCTTCACAGCACACCACATGGACATCAGATAAGTCTCTCTTCGTTCGTTTCTTTGTTTGTACTGTCCTAAATGTTAAATGTGATCTATTTTTTTGCTTGAAGAAGACCCAAGAGGTCGAAATGCATCGTGTCTTGTCCTGTGCTTTGTTTGTCAATGTCCTTGGCGGCAACTAACCCCAACTCTTTCTAAATGTTGTACCTTCAGTCAATGAATTGCTTGCTTTGCCATTATTCATTGTAATTATGGAGTGTGTTGGTGTGCAATTGTTCCCCCTCCCCTAGCAATGAAATAAATAAAAAAAATAAAAAAGAAATATTGAAAGAAAATAAATACGTATATAATCCCCATCAAATTGTTATTACTACCCTTTTCAACTCACCCGGAGGTTAAACGGGTTTGTGTAGGGCTAACACCCCCTTCTTGGGCAGATGGGCTCATTAGTCTGGGAAGACAGCCCACCTAAGAGAAGGAAAACTCTGATCTCAAACCTCCGCTGCCTTGCGGCTATACCCACTCTTAGGAAAGGCTTCAGGAGTCAACCCTGAGGAAAAATCCGGAGTCGGGAGACCCCAGGGCAGTCCGAGGCTGTATACAGCAACGCTCTGGCAACTCCTGCGACGGCACTGGAAACCATGTGTATCGGCGCTTGCCTTTCCAATGGACCATTCCAGCGACGTGGAGAGGAGGGATCTGCTGCATGGGTAACAGCTTGCCCTCCATACTTACTTACCCAGGCTTTGCGCTCTGGAGAGGTCACTCCAACTTCGCTTTGCAGCGTCGACAAAACACGGGAAGTAGCAGTATACCGGTTATAAGTCTGCATACTCAAGTGGCGTAGAGTCAGACGCCAGGGGCTGCTTCCGACGGTGGAAGAGGTCATCGCATCTCACTGGGCAGCTACCGCCCGCCTTAAGCTGGGCAGCCCCCAGCCAGTAAGGCGCTGCCGCGCCACGGTCCGTTAGCCTCACTGGGTGCGTGGGGTTTAGGGTGAAAACCGACAAGCGGATCGATAACTGTGCTCCAGGCAACAGAAAAATGAAAACTTCCGCCCTGAAATTGGGTACGTGGAACGTAAGGACAATGACACCAGGCTTTTCTGACGACCTGCAGGAAGTAAACGATGTTCGCAAGACAGCCGTCATCGACAGAGAACTGAGTAGACTGCAGATGGACATTGTCGCCCTTCAAGAAACCAGGCTCCCAGAAACAGGATCTGTGAGGGAGAGAGGACTTCATCCTGTTCTGGCAGGGCAAACCATCAGACGAGGGTCAGAGAACACGGCGTGGGATTCGCAGTTAAAAACAGATTATTGGGAGTCCATAACCCCACCAGTAGAAGGAACAGAACGAATCCTGTCTCTCTCCGACTCCACACATCATCGGGACCAGTCAGTCTAATTAGTGCCTATGCACCGACTTTGGCATCCACAGCAGAAACAAAAGACAAGTTTTATGAAGACCTCAGTGCTGCTATAAGGAGAATTCCTAACAGAGAATACTGTTCATCGCAGGCGATTTCAACGCCAGAGTAGGTGTCGATCACAACTCTCCTGGCCCACCTGCTTGGGTCAGTTCGGCACTGGGAAAATGAACGAGAATGGCCAGCGCCTGCTAGAGCTCTGCTGTCATCATGGATTGTGTGCGTCAGTAACACCTTCTTCAACACGAAGCCTCAGCATCGAGTCTCCTGGAGACACCCTCGATCCAAACACTGGCATCAGCTCGATCTGATTTCACCAGACGTGTCAACCTTTCCAGCATCAAGATCACTCGCAGCTACCATAGCGCCGATTGTGACACTGACCACTCTTTGGTGTGCAGCAAAGTGAAGCTCCGCGCGAAGAGAGACTGCACAGTAGAGAAAGGAGGGCCGGCCTCGCATCGACACCAGCAAAACACACGCGATCAAAGAAAAAGTGGAGGAGTTCGCGCGCGCGTGTTGGAGGATTCTCTCCCTGGCCCACCCACTGCAAATGCCCAAGACGATGGGAACACTTCAGAGATGTTGTCTACAACGCCGCCATGTCCACCCTTGGCAAAAAGACCAGCAAGTCAGCTGATTGGTTCGAAAGCCCATTTAGAAGAAATGACACCAGTCATCGAGGCCAAGAGAAACGCCCTGACAGCATACAAAACCAATCCCAGTGAGCAGAACCTCCAGGTTCTCCGTGCTGCTCGCAGCAAAGTCCAGCAGTGTGCCAGGCAATGTGCCAACGATTATTGGCTTCAGTCTGCTCCCAGATCCAGATCGCAGCTGACACAGGCAACATTAAGGCGATGTATGACGGCATCAAGCAGGCACTGGGCCCAACACAGAAGAAAACTGCCCCTTTGAAATCAGCTACAGGGGAGGTGATTCAGGACAGAGAACAACAGATGGAGCGCTGGGTAGAACACTACACTGAGCTATATGCAAGGGAAAATGTAGTCACAGAAGATGCCCTGAATGCCATAGAGCGCCTACCAGAGCTGGAAGAGCTTGACAGAGAACCAACCATAGACGAACTCAACGAAGCCCTGGACTCTCTTGCCTCTGGCAAGGCACCAGGGAAAGACGGTATTCCCGCCGAAGCACTGAAGTGCTGTAAAGAGACACTTATCACCGAGTTGCATGAAATCCTCTGCCTCTGTTGGAGTGAAGGCGAAGTACCACAAGACATGAGAGATGCTAACGTCGTCACACTGTACAAAAACAAAGGTGACAGAAGCGATTGCAATAATTATCGGTGGCATATCCCTCCTTAGTATCGTTGGGAAAGTCTTTGCACGAGTAGTACTGAAGAGCTCCAAGTACTTGCAGAGCAAGTTTATCCTGAATCGCAGTGCGGTTTCCGTGCCAACAGATCCACTGTAGATATGATCTTCTCCCTTAAACAACTTCAGGAGAAATGTAGGGAGCAAAGGCAGCCACTCTTCTTTGCCTTCATAGATCTCACGAAGGCTTTCGATCTGCAGCAGGGATGGCCTCTTCAAGATCCTCCCCAAGATTGGATGTCCACCCAAACTTCTCAGCATCATCAGATCCTTCCACGAAGACATGAAAGGCACCGTCGTCTTTGACGGCTCAACATCAGCTGCCTTCAACATACGGAGCGACGTGAAACAGGGTTGCGTCCTGGCTCCCCCACCCTGTTTGGAATCTTCTTTGCTGTGATGCTGAAACACGCATTTGGTCCTGCAGCTGAAGGTATCTACCTCCGAACCAGGACAGACGGAAAGCTCTTCAACCTCTCCAGACTAAGAGCCAAGACTAAAGTCAAGCTGAGGTGCCTGCGTGACTTCCTCTTTGCAGACGACGCAGCAGTAACCGCCCACTCAGCCGAGGACCTACAGCAGCTCATGACTCGCTTCAGCGATGCCTGCCAAGACTTCGGGCTTACCATTAGCTTTGAAGAAAACACAGGTCATGGGACAGGATGTTGACTCTCCCCTAGTCATCAGCATCAATGACCATGAACTGGATGTCGTCCATGACTTTTTTTATCTGGGCTCAACTATCTCAGACACCCTCTCACTTGACGCAGAGCTCAACAGGCGCATCGGCAAGGCAGCCACCACCATGACCAGACTGACAAAGAAAGCATGGAACAACAGCAAGCTGAGCATACAAAGATCTAGATCTACAGAGCCTGCGTCGTGAGCACCCTCCTGTATGGCAGCGAGTCTTGGACTTTGCGTGCCCGACAA
>JADBJO010008153.1:97500-100583 GCA_016801955.1 Conus betulinus | reverse complement strand
TTGGGAATGAGAGCGACAGATGTCGGTGGGGTCGGGTAAGGAAGGAGAAAGAGTGTCGGAGGGGCGGGCAGAGGCGACGACTAGGGGACGGGGGCGGAGGAGTCGGTAATTCAAGAGGAAGAGACAGGGGCAGATCTCTCTCTCTCCCGAAGAGCCTCTCGATCAACCCTCCGAGAGGCCAACGACGGGCCCCAGCAAGAAATGACCCATCCCACCCCCTCCTCCCCCTCCATTTTCTCCTCGCCTAGGTTATTTCCAGTGTTGATGTGTGCCTCCCTTTAATGGCTGGCGGCTCTCTCCAAGTGATGCCTCTGAGCTGGTCCGCCCTTTCTTGACGAACATCCTTGAAGGAGCAGCTCGCCTGAGACTAAGGAGGCTGGAATAGCCACGGAATCGGCTGGGGGGAGGGAAGGGATGGGGGAACGGGAAGGTTTCGGGGGAGGGGAGAGAGAATGCAGCAGCAGCAGTATCCTAAAGGGGGCTGATCATTGTTCCAAAGGACTGTGCAGGACGTTACACGGGTGGTTCAGTATCCTAAGGGGCTGATGCATTGTTCCAAAGGACTGTGCATGACGTTACACGGGTGGTTGCAGTATATCCTAAAGGGGCTGATTCATTGTTCCAAAGGACTGTGCATGACGTTACACGGGTGGTTCTGGCGGCCATTAACGATCAGACTGAGGGACAGATATGTCATAAGAGATACGTCCACATTCAATGAGAATGCCACTGAGAGAGAAGTTCACATACATGGAGCATGTCCATAAACATATAGGGAAGGATGCACAAACTTAGATACCTAGAGAGAGCCTCCATATGTACAGCGATGCGTCAGATACTTAGATGTATGTCCACTTAGATGTTATGTACATACAAATATGTCCTTTACCCAGATATAAAATCCATACAAATAGGCAAGGTATGTTAACGCATAGCAGAGGTGTCCATACACGTGGACGATGTGTCCATACACATTGATGTATTCGAAAACGTAAAAGATATGTCCGAACGTATATGCAGATGTGTTCACACAAAGCGACAGGCATGTACAAGTTAGTATATTCCCCGTACTATTCTGCAACCGTCAGTTGAACCGCTAGGTATTCATTGCCGACTTGAAAGCCAGAAGGGATGGATCATGACGAAGCTAAACAGGGAGTGAGTTTCTAGTATCACCGTAAAATGAAAAATGTCGCGGATTGGATTCCACGATCTGTTCATTTTATTCGATGAAGCGCCCGGTGCAGTTCATCGATAGACTTTAGCTCCTGCTCTGTCGGCATCGCTTGTGCCCTTCGTGTGACAATTGCACACGTATGGTTAACTCTGTAGTGACGCACGGATGTTTTGTATATAGGCGAGCTCAGCGGAAGTGCGCCTCGCTTGAGAAGTGTTTCACTGACGATGGTGAAAGCAAGCAGACGAACTCCGCAGCACGACGCCTGGGTTCCTACAGGATGGTTCTCTGACATGGTGTTAGTTCGGCAGCTACGTCGTGCTCCGGCTGATTGGTGCCAGAAGTGAGGTATTCTTAGCACTTTCAGCCAGTGCAACCCTAGCTGTAATTTAACATCGAAAGGAATAAAAGTTGTTCATAGCGTTGGGGTGTTGGTTGTGTTTTACACAGACCAGGTACTAATTGCACTCAGCACCAGCGCTTACCAGGGGTCAGTTGATGAAATGGGAAGAAAGACTTTCTCAGCAGACCATAGGGCTGGATTGAGCAGCGCAGCTTGTGTGTTTAAGGAAAGGAAGGGGAGTTTACATTGTCCACGATGATGTCCGTTCCGTTGTGGCAGCCCCGGTGACGACCTGCTTGCACTGATTCAGGTTGAAAAGCAGCAGGGGGACATAGGAGACTCTGCAGAGCCCAAAACTGCCCGCTGCACTGGTGGGGAGAGAACAAGTACTCACACCTACCCACATGGACGAAAAACAGTCCATGGATGATTTTTGGACCTCTCTTCACTCCGGGGCAAGCAAAATCATGCATCAAGCCGCTGAACCCAGAGAAGCCGGTTCCTTGTTTGCCAAGCTGCCACCAGTTCCTACTCATCCACCAAAATATATTGTGGACAACCTGATAGAGCTGAAACTGGGCTCTCCTGAGTTTGCCGAAAAGTTGGAACCCCATCCCTCCGAAAAGGTGAGAAAAGCAATCACCAGGAAGGAACAAGGCTTTCAGAATTGATTGCTCCAATGAAGGGCGCGGACGGAGATCGCATAGGAGGTCTACCTCGTCTTCAAAAGCGGCCTCTAATAGACAGCATTGCCGCAAATTTGGGTCGGAGTCTCTATCGTCGGACGACAGGAAAAGTCTGAAGCAGTTGAATCCCAGAGCAAGGTCAGCTTTTAGATCCCAGGGATGACAGTACAGACCCCATGATGGGGACTACAGACCTAAACCTTACAGGCAGGTTTCTCTCCCCCACTCTAGTAGGTCCGGCCGCCAGTATCGACTGACCATACGCGTCGGGGTTTCGACAGAAAACGTGACCGGGATTGCAGAGATAGGGTGAATCCTCTGTATAGGGGCAGGAGACATGACAGACGACGACACACCGTCAGGCTCTCCCCTCCCCCTCAAGACCTGGAGCAGGCGCCGAAGGTGCAGGTCACACAGAACCAGACATTACTGCCATGACCATCATGACTGCGCTTGGCGTGAGTCGACATTGTATTCTGACTCCTCAGAGAGCATTAATTTTATTTTTTTTGAAAGAAAGTTTGTGGCACTCTGGAGAAAGACATGCGTTCACTGGTTTAAGCTTAGCATTTTACGGATGGTTTGGTAACTGCGAGTTCTTGATTTTGTGTTTTTTTAAAGGGTGGACAGACACAAGTAGTAGTTTTTCGGTCGAATTCACTATGTCTGAAGACAAGCCTTTACGCATGCACACGCTCCAGCAAACTACACTTGGCCGAATAAAATGGCTAATTGATTAATCAAGAGATCTTTCAGTTAACAAAGTAATAAAAGCATATTCATTCAGCGTTTCCCAAAACTCCTTATCAAATGGAGTGAATTCGTAGCAAAGCCATCAAAAGCATTATAGAACTACTTGTTACAACTGTCCGAAGAC
>JADBJO010008153.1:70000-90000 GCA_016801955.1 Conus betulinus | reverse complement strand
TGCTTAAACCAGTGATATGAGGTGACCAAGGAGATCGTTGTCCAAAGTGACCCCCAAAACTTTATGAGTGCTGACCTCATCGAGCTGCTTGTCGCCGATGTATATAGAAGGCATACCAGAAGTTAAGTTTTGTCTTTTTGACGTGAAGTTATGACCATATACTTTGTTTTCTGTTCATTAAGGGGCATGTAATTGACTTCACACCAGTTAACCAATTGATCAACATTCACTTGATATTTAATGGATTGCTAAATTAGTCAGAATGGTTAGAATGGATAGATGCATCATCTGCAAAGAATTCACATAAGCATTTGATATGTAGGGGAAGGTAATTAATATAGAGTAAAAAGAAAAGGACCGAACTGACCTTGTGGTACACCAATGTTTTGTGGTGCAAAAGCAGACAGCTTGTTGCCTATGAAAACAGATTGTTGACGATTAGGAAGAAACGATTTTCTGAAAGAAAGGACTTGATTTGAAATTTTAAGGACAGCTAATTTTTTTTTCAAAATTAATTTGCGATCAATAACATCAAATACTTTCGCAAAGTCAGTAAAAAAGAATACCAGTGAATTTCAAATCATTTTTATTTGCTAACCACTGATCTACAAGACTTGTTAGTGCTGTGTGGCAAGAGTAGTTGGCTCTAAATCCAGACTGGTTGGGATGGAGCAGGTCGTGTTTTAAAATATGGGACACGAGGTATTCATTAATATGCTTTTCTAGTGGCTTGGAAATAAAAGATAAAATTGAAATGGGTCTATAATTTGAAGGATAAGTTTTATCTCCGATTTAAAAAGTGGTATTACTTTGGCTTGTTTGAGAATTTTAGGAAAATAACTTTTATCAATATAAACAGGTCAATGTGTCAGTAATGCGAGGAGCACTAAGTTTTAGAATTTTTTGCCCAGTCAGATCGTCAAACCACGAGTACCTGTCTGTTTCATATGTACAAGATATAAAATAAACATTATAAATCATTACTGGAGGAACAATACATTCAGATGTATTCAGTTTCGGATTCACAAAAAAATCTTTCAGCATTTTTAGGTCATTCATATTAGATCTATCTTTCATATTAGATCTATCTTTTTTAACTGTTTGATCGGCGATGTTAGAAAAAATGATTTAAAAATCATCACTAGAAACATCATGCGGAATTGCAGTCGTTTTGTCAGAATTCTTATGTGTAACAATGTTTATGGCCTTCCAATATGTTTTGAGTTATTTTTAGTGCCGTTACAAACTAAGTTTCTAAGATAGTTCTTCTTTGAACTACACAGCATTGGAGTAACTTTATTCCTTTGCTTCTTTAATTCTTCAAATTATTTTTTAGCAGTCTGTCTCTTAACTGCATTGCTTCTTGATTTTCATCCGTTAAGAAAGGAGGTTTAGGAGAATATTCGATCCTCCTAGGTTTGAATGGGGCATATTTGCTGTAGACATCTAAAAAAGTTTTATGCCAAAATTCAGAAGTTTGATCAGGATCAGTACATTGATAAACATGAGATAACGACGATCGAGCTAAATCACGAAGGAAGGATATCTTGTCAAAACTGGCAAATGATCTATACTTGATCACTTTGTGTTTCCAGAGAGAGAGAGAGAGAGAGAGAGAGAGAGAGAGAGAGAGAGAGAGAGAGAGAGAGAGAGAGAGAAACAGACAGACAGACAGACAGTGGCAAAAAGAGCGAGATATACACATAACAAGATACAAAGCACATAAACGTACTCCCAGTTTATCTTCCTTTCAACGTCACAATCAAACATGCGTCATAATGTATTTGACGTCACAATCAAACATGCGTCGTAATGTATTTTCGTCACTGAGATATTCCATAAAGAAGAAAAAACCGTTTGGGGCCGTTTCTGCCGTTAGTAACGGATGTAGAGGTAAAATAAAACATTGGGCATCATCCATGACCCATAATGAACATACCCACAAATTTTCAGAAAGATCGGCCCAGAAGTTTTGTCAGGAGCGCGTGGAACACATTTTGACTATGAACAGACACACAGACAGCATTTCTCCGTTCCCATTGTGAAGTACTCCCTGTTCTATAAGAAGTGGGAGTACAAAAAGGGACAGAGACAGACAAGAGATGAATAAGAAAAGAGAACAGATACTGGCTGACAAAAGTAGCTTTAGAGAAACAAGAGTGCTTCCGTTAAAAAAAAAAAAAAAAAAAAAAAAAAAAAAAAAAAAAAAAAGCAGCAAAACTACAACAACAACAACAACAAAAAATACTATTCAGTGTACTCAGAGCACTGACTGAAGTCCACGACAGACCCTAAGGCAAGTTGAAGTGAAGTCTGTTCTTGCAT
The DNA here is from genome assembly GCA_016801955.1 of Conus betulinus. Taxonomy (NCBI): domain Eukaryota; kingdom Metazoa; phylum Mollusca; class Gastropoda; order Neogastropoda; family Conidae; genus Conus; species Conus betulinus. Next base: position 87,675 of record JADBJO010008153.1, on the reverse strand, counting down.
CAGAGAATTCACAACTTCAGTCCTCATCTGACTGTTGGACCGTCGCGTCCTGCGCGCTCCCACATAGTCCTGGTGCACCTTGGTAGTGCGTGTATAGGAAGAGCCTCAGCCACAACGATAATATCACAAACTGTTTTGTGTGCGTCTCTGTGATCAGGCAAGGAGTGATTCCATATATTTATATATAACGTTGCAACTTTGTCCCTCTGTCATGTTCAAAGAACATTTATGGCGGTGTTTAAAATCCATTTGCTAAGTCTAGTCTACAACCAGACAACCATTCTGTTTCTGTCTCTGTCTCTGTCTCTCTCTCTCTGTCTCTCTCTCTCTCTCTCTCTCTCTCTCTCTCTCTCTCTCTCTCTCTCTCTCTCTCTCTCTCTCTCTCTCTGTGTGTGTGTGTGTGTGTGTGTGTGTGTGTGTGTGTGTGTGTGTGTGTGCTTGAAGTTGGAAGCACTGACTGCGTAGCATGGAATGTTGCATTACCATCAGTAATGGTCACGGTGGATTCATCAGGTGGGAAAACCACATTTTTACATGCAGTGTCAGCCAGTAAAACCCAGTGCATTTGTCACTGGTTGCCATGAAATCAAAGGCCGTTTCATGAATTCTAGGGAACAGGGGTCGATTAATCACTCCTCAGCGGTTTTCAAATCAAACTATAGACCCCCATTCTGTGGTTTCAACAACAGCTGGAATGCAATATTTCCTCGATGCCTGTACTCAGTATTCTTGTTCGTTGCTGGTTTCAGAGTGACCTTTTCAGACATATCTGCCATTGTTTTCAGCTTGAGTTGCTTGACCGTTGCAAAGACTCCTTCTGTGCTTTTCCTGCTTCTTCTGCTCACAGAAGACCAGTTTCAATGTCTGATGATTATGCTGCCACTGAAAACGAACACCTGGTGTGTGGGTTTCTTCCTCAGCAAAAGCTAAAAGGAGGTCTGGCATCATGAGCAGCGACTGAACATATATACCTCAAATTTCTTTTTCTTCACAACATGTCGGTGCGCTAACACCAACCAGATGTGATCTATGTAGTTTAGGCAAAACTTCGCCGTTTTTCCGTGTCTTCTCTTTCCGACATCGCCTCTGTATTGCGCATATTCCATCACGTGGTGGTCCAGGTTTTGGTTATTCGCAAGCCCCGTTTACAGCTTTGCTCGCAAATGACCCTTTATGGCAGTGATCATATCCATGGTATCTGTCAGCAAAACGAAAATTGGGCCCTCTGGTCTTATCGCTTTTATGTCATGTTTAAGAACCAGCCGCTCAAGGCACTTCAGCATCGTTTTATGAGAATGCTGCGCACGATCGTATTGTTTTCCAGACAGAATTCCGTTCCGAGAGCCAGGGGAAATGAGCCCAGCTTCAAGGATATCCGAAAGTCCAGATCCATTCATCTTCTACCTGAACATTTTCAGACAGACACAAACAACATGCAAGGATTATGATGTTTCTGGTATCTCTGTGGTTGAACATTTTCAGACAGACACAAACAACATACAATGAGTATAATGTGTTTCTCGTATCTTTGTGGTTGAGCATATTCAGACAGACACAAACAACGTGCAATGAGTGTGATGTGTTTCTGGTATCTCTGTGGTTGAACATGCTCAGACAGACACAAAACAACATGCAATGGGTATAATGTGTTTATGGTATCTCTGTGGTTGACTCCAAATAAAGAGGTACGTTTTCGTGCATGCTTTCAGATCCGTCAGTTACATCTGTTTATTTTGCTGAACTTACAGCTTTGGTTCTAGCACTGAAAATAATCTCTCGATCAAGGACTTTCTGATTTTGTCTGATTGCCTGTCAGTTTTTGAGGCCATAGCTGGCCGTAACTCCATCATCTTGAACTTCTGAACTTTTTTTTAAAAAATAACATTTTACCTCTTTGACAGCGGAAGGTCACAACATTGTTCTTGCTTCGGTTCCTGGTCATGTGGGCATTCGGGTAAATGAAATGGCTGATCGTTTGGGCCAGGAATGCCACAACGAAGCAACTGTGGAACATATCTATCCCCTGCTAAAAACTGAAACCGATAGTTAAGGATTATATCAGACACCTCTGGCGGGACCCTCGAGCGAAGCACTTCATAACAGCCGTACCAGTGCCAGATGAGATGTGTCTGGAAGAAAAACTTGTCGCAAAACTGGAGAAGATTTACAAGGCGATTTGAAAATTACGCTGTCTAGTAGGTAGAATAGATAGGAAGATGGTCTATCAGATTGTTATTTTCTAGCAAAGCTTGGACCAGATACCTATGAAAGTTATGACATTATGAAATGTGAAGCTCGAGATGACAAAAATAATCTGACGAAAATCATGGGCAGACGAAAGTCATGGGCAATCTGGAAGAATTCTGTTTAGGAAACTCACGAAGCTTTTGAGTCCTACAAATTTCATCTGAGAAACTAGGAGGCATCAGAATCGATTGAGGCATATTTAGCAGCACTCAGAAAGCTGGCTAAAACATGCAGTTCCAATACTTTTTAGGAAAGGTTGACCCGGGATCAAATAGTCATGGGCGTAAGAGAAGAGGGGCTGAGAGAAAAAAAAAACCCTTTGAAGACAAACAGCTGGCACTCGATCAATGTCTGACTATTGGGAGATCCTTTGAAAGCTCCAGTCAGAAACTGCACTCAGAGTCATCTGAGATGACGTTACACAACTGCACTCAGTGTCATCTGAGGTGACTTTACACAACTGCACTCAGTGTCATCTGAGGTGACTTTACAGAAGTGCAGTCAGTGTCATCTGAGATGACTTTACACAACTATTGTCAGTGTCATCTGAGGTGACTTGACACAACTGCAGTCAGTGTCATCTAAGTTAACTTTACACAACTGCAGTCAGTGTCATCTGAGGTGACTTTACAGAAGTGCAGTCAGTGTCATCTGAGGTGACTTTACACAACTGCAGTCAGTGTCATCTGAGGTGACTTTACACAACTGCAGTCAGTGTCAACTGAGGTGACTACACAACTGCAGTCAGTGTCATCTAAGTTAACTTTACACAACTGCAGTCAGTGTCATCTGAGGTGACTTTACAGAAGTGCAGTCAGTGTCATCTGAGGTGACTTTACACAACTGCAGTCAGTGTCATCTGAGGTGACTTTGCACAAGTGTCAGCGCTTGTTTAAAGTTTGAAGCAACAGAAACATGCCCGAAAAGACTTCAGTCAAGGAAGGTGGTAAGGTCGAAAATTCGACATGCAGAACAAGAAAATATTCCAGATTTGGTAAATTTCCATCTCATAGAAGGCAAGACTGCCCAGCAAAAGAGGCTCAATGCAGAAAATACAACAATAAAGGCCAGTATGCAGCTAGGTGTAGAACCAAGAATTATGCTGGACATCTAGAAGAGGAGGAGGATGGCAAGTGACTTGAAGCAGTGACTGAAGAACCATCACAGTGTGGGGCAATAAAGCGGCATGAAGATGTTCAAGTGACTACCACTACACGAAGTCGAACTGTAAATTTCGGAATCATCAACACCGCTGCAGCTGTGGCCGACGTATCTGAGAGGTCCTTCAAGCAAAACTCATCACTAATCATGACGACTGACAAGCAGTTAAATGGACCAGCCGAAGCAAAACACAGGTTGTTAGTAGAGTCCATGCAAACACTGGCAGTGGGGGAAGCATCATCAGATCAAGACCTGTATGTTGTGGCAGACCTGAAAGAATCAATTTAAGGAAGATCAGCGATTGAGGCCTGAACCTAATCGAGAGAGTCAATGCTGTCACAGATGAGAATCATCGGCACAGACAGGAGTTCACAGAATTTTTCACAGGCTGGGGGAAAAGATGAAAATCAATACTATAAATGGCTCTTCCACATCCCAATGGGAAAGGCACTTTATGCATCCACTTCACCAAGCTGAACGAAAGCGTACGTCGCAAGAGTTTTCCGCTCCCTACAACAGATCAGTTATTTGCCGAACTAGATGGCGCCACAGTATTTACAAAACTGGACAGCAACAGTGTATTTTATCAGATACCACTGGATGGAGACAATAAAAAAAAAAACTGATCAATTTATCACTCCTTTCGGAACAAACTTTTATAAACGTCTGCCGTTTGGCATCAGTTCCGGGCTGGAAGTGTTCCATCGGGAAATGACTCGCATCGTAGAAGAAATACCTGGGTTCATCTGTGACATCGACGATGTTCTATTCACTGGAAAAGATCAACAAGAGTAAGACAGCCGGCTGGGAGTTCTTTCCTGCAGAGGACGGGTGAAGCTGTTGTCACGCTTATTGAAATAGGCATTTTCTCAGCTGACTTTTTAAAGTGCTTTAGCCACGTAATTTCACGTGAAGGAATTCAGATGGATCAAGAAAAAGTCCAAGCTATTTCCAACTTCCCTAGACCCACAAACATCTGTGAATTTCGACGTCTTCTGGGAATACTGAACAATGTAGGAAACTTCGCACCTCACATGGCCAATACCACAAAACCATCGTGGGATCTGCTACAAAAAATGAATAAAAAAGAAACTGGCTAGACTGCATGATCTTCAAGAACAAGCATTCAACCCCATGAAAAACCTGCTGAGCCTAACACTTGTGCTCTCACATTTTATAGTCCAGACAAGCCTGCAAAAGATGCAATAGATGCGTCTTCGTTTGGTCTGGGTGGCGTTCTTCTTCAAACGCAACAAATCGAATGGAAGCCAGAACAAATGTATGGCCGAGTGGAAATAGACGCCTTGGCTGTGACTTGGTGTGAAAAGTTTGCAGAAGCCTTGGCTGTGACTTGGTGTTGTGAAAAGTTTGCAGACTATCTGCTTGGATTCCGAAAATCTACAATTGAGACGACCACGAACCTCCATCAACGCTGTTAAAGACCACACTGTTGGAGAAGCTCACTCCAACGATACAACGGTTTCGCATGAGACTGGTGCACTTTTCCTACGACATTGTGTCTACCGCAGGGGGAAATCTCATGACTGCAGACACCCTGTCAAAGGCTGCTTGATTGTGACGCGCTGAACAGGGCCACTTAATGGCGGCTGAGACAAATGCCTTTGTCTGTTCAGTCATTGCCACGCATGAGGCAAGGCTGGAAGGATTCGACAGAAGCAGCTCTCTGATAAGATATGTAGTCAGTTCATGAAGTTTTACAAGTAGGACCGCTGGCCTGGCAGTCACTGAAATACAGGCTGGTACACCCATGGGGGACGCTACTTTAAGGCTGTTATGAGCTGCATCCTCTGGTCTGATTTACCTCTGTTCACGAGCAGTTATATCCCTTGATATCTTAATGGAGTGTCCTGTGCGTGCCTGTACCCATCGTCAACACAACGCAGGCCTCCAAGGGTGGTACAGGACTGCTCAAAAGGCGGGTGAAGACAGTGCTTCTCTGGGTCCTCCCCAGCACCTTCTGGTGTTCCTTTTTCTTTTCTATGTGGTCAGTTCATGAAGTTTTGCAAGGAGGACCGCTGGCCTGAGAAATTGAAAAAGGATGTCAACCTGTGGCAATAGTGGCTTGCTTGTAAAGACTTGACAGTCCAACAAGATCTTCTGCTGTTCCAGAGTTGTTTGGGTTATACCTGCTGAACAGCAAGATGGCATCATACAGAGAATTCAACAAACACATCAAGGTGTGGTCAAGCGCAGAGCATTAGCATGAAGTCGCATTTGGGTGGCCAGGATTTTCAAAAGAAAATTAAAGAAGTTGTTGGAGCCTGTGCAATGTGTGAGAACGAGAGAAAATACCCACCAGAGCCTCTGCAGCCAGCCAAGGCATCCGACTATCCATGGCAGAAGCTTGCTGTAGATCTTTTTGAGCTGAATGGGCAATCCTATCTTGCGATGGTGCATTACTACTCTCGTTGAATAGAGATTGTACATTTGAAGCAGGCTACATCGGCAGCTGTAGTCGAACACGGCAAGTCTACATTCGCAAGATTTGGAATTCCGGAAGTACTCATTTCGGGTAACAGCCTACGATTGAACTGGCAAGAATTCTCGAAATTCTGACCGGAATATTCGTTCACACACATCTCCAGTATTCCCTACCATCCACCGGGAAATAATTAAGCAGAAAGGGTAGTGCACACACTGAACAATCTGTTGAAATAGTCTCGTGCCTCTACATTGCCCTTTTGAACTACGGCACCACCCTCCTTCAACATGGCTATAGCCCAGCTGAACTTTTGATGAGTCCCAAACTCCGAAACTGTGTACCCACAGTTCCTACTCAGCATATTCCTATCAAATCAAATGTCCAGTTCAAAAAGAAGAAAGCACACTTCACAGAATAGCAAAAAACACTACGATCTACGGCATCGAGCAAGAGAACTCCCCAAACTTAGCAAAGATCGACCTGTCTGCGTGAAGACACCATCAACCAAAAAAGCGGTTGTTATACAAAATTCTTCACCACGGTCTGTTGTTGTTCAGGACAGAGGCATACAACATCGCAACCGCCATCACCTCCAACAAAGAAGTGAAAATCAGATGCCAGCCGCCCTTGCTACACCAAAGCTTCTTCCACACATCCAAAGCAGAACCTGGAGACTTCCCATGCATCCAGTCCTGAAGAGCGCTGACCGAATGGCAGCTCCACTCGTCCATCAAACAACTCAGCATCCTGAAGGTCTATTTCCCGACCACTCACCTGTTGAGAAGACCCACTAGAAGACTGTTTGCACCAGGACTGGCCGGAAAGTTCAGGCACCTCAGAGACTTCACCTGTGACAGAACTGTATACACACATTGCCTGCGTGTGCTCGATTTTGACAAAAAGCAGTTTGACTTTTCAACCCATGAATTTAAATCAAGATGAAATCAATCTGGAGAGAATTTGCATCTCAGTAATGGACAGAGCTTTAAACTGGGCGAATTTATTGTCCATTGATTCGGTTTAAAAAACAATCTGTTTAACTTGCCGTCCGCCAGCACGAAGTATTTCATTTATTTTCGTTTCAAAACGCTAATTATCTTCGAAGCGATGTCCCTCGTTTGCCACTCAGAGAGGGGAATGTAGAATAATCTCCCTTGTGTGTTCTCGGTTTGTATCACGCATGACGTGGAGCATATTTACGTTTGTAGTAAAGTTATATAGATTTGCTTTAATTTTAGCAGTTGTGTTTGGCTGTTTCATAAGCCTATAAAACCTCAGTTAACGCTATGTTGAAGTCTTCTCTCTCTCTCTCTCTCTCTCTCTCTCTCTCTCTCTCTCTCTCTCTCTCTCTCTCATACGTATATTTCTTGGCTGTACTTTAAATGGTCACTTTTTTTTTTAATAGTTTTTTTTCATCTTTCCCTTTAAGTCGTTTTCTTGTCCAGTGTTATTTTTTCAGTCATTGAACCGTTTTTTTTTTTCACCAGGGAACTGATATTATTGTATCAGTAACAAACTAACACGCTGTTAAGTCATGTAAGATTGTACACTGGAATACCGGCACCGGATTGTTGCTGACAAAGAAGAAGCTGCAGTCAATTCAACTCCCGGCAAACCACGAGCACCATATCGGGATTCTGCAGAAGAAAAGAAACACCCGAAGGTTCTGGGGAGGACCCAGAGAAGCACTGTCTTCACCTGCCTTTAGAGCAATCCTGTACCACCCTTGGAGGCCTGCGCTGTGTTGACGATGGGGTACAGGCACGCGCAGGACACTCCATTAAGATATCAAGGGACATAACTGCTCCTGGACAGAGGTAAATCAGACTACAGGATGCAACTCATAACAGCCTTAAAGTAACATCCCCATGGGTGTACCAGCCCGTATTTCATGACTGCAGAGCCCACCGGCGAAAAACACCACCCTCCAGCTGTTGAGCACACCCCACAGACCCAACCACCCCTGCCCACGGACAGATGAAGACAGTGCCATTCCAGACACAGCCAAGCTTGCGGCAACTCCCGGCAATCCACGAGCACCATATCGTGATTCTGCAGTCACTAAACGTGTGTAAATCGAAATCACCATTATTGTCCCATTTTCATTATTTACATGTACCATGGTCGAGTTTCTGATTCAAAATAATAAAAAAAAAAAATCAAGACTTTTATTTATATCAGAGAAGGTATTGGATATCCCCAACGTCAATCACCTGCACCATCAGATCTGCCATGTTAATATTCACACTCGGCAAGTGTGAAAAATTAATAACAACATTGCTATCATTCTTGTCTCTATGTATTTGCCTAAATGGCCAAATGGCCAAAATACTGAGTGGTTACATGTGTCGAAAATACTATTGAATAGTAGCTTATTGCTGGTGATTTTATTGCCAATTCTATTTTTTGAAAAAAAAAAAAGAAAAAAGAATTTTCTTCCATAAACGTTTAGTTGAAAATGTGGTCAACTCCGCATTACGCTTGCTAAATGAAGGAACTATAACTAGAATTCCAGGTGTTCCTGTTTATAGACCAAGTGCTATAGATCTGTCTTTGATTTCTCTCTAGTTAGCTGCTGTTTGTACGTGGCATCCTCACGGGGACACTAATGGAAGTGATCATTTGCAAATCAAACTGACGATCTCATGATATCCAAGACTAACCAGAGGACAAAATGCTTAAAATTATTTTTTTTTTTGGGGGGGGGATATGCCGACTGGGATATATTTAGAGCACTTCTTCGGGTTTAAGTGTAAAGAATATTTGTGGAAATGGAGAGGATACGAACACCATGCATTCAGTATTTTACAAAATGATTCTTTCTGAGGTAAATAGTTCAATTCCCAATTTTGATAATCTAAAAAAAAAAAAACAAAACAAAACAACAACAACAACAAAAAAAACACGTCATACTTATGTATGTGGATAAATGCTCGTATAAGAATGAAATACTCCGAAAGAATCGAATAAATTACTGCAAAACGTCACCAGACGCAGTCCGATGTCTTGGCAGGTACTCCATTGTGAATGGTCCGAAACTTTCCCATGAAAAGCAGACATGGTGTTATTCATTAATAGAGATGATCCTGCTCATTTACCGTCAATACTGTCGGTGAAGGATTTCATAGTAATATTTCAAAGTCGTCTTTTCATGCCATCCCTCCGTCACTTTCCAACCCATTCCCTTAAATCATGTTTATAGTACGTGAGAAATCGTTCACCCATGCATGCTTTCTACGCTACATCTTCTTCTTCTTCTTCTTCTGTGTACGCAGGCTGATACTCCTGCGGACACTTCCTATATATGGACAGACAAGTATTAATCCCATCTACCCAACAAAGGGAGTGGAGTTTTGTGTGAATGACCATTTCTTTTTATCCCGCCATTAAGGCAGCCATACTCCAGCTTCGGGGAAGGTGCATGCTGTGTGTAACGTGTCATCCATACCAATGGCCAGACTGGCCTTCTCTTTCAAAAGTTGGTGATGGGATTTTACGTGTGTGCAAGATGTTATCCGTGCGATCATACACGGAATCTCGGTTTAAAAGTCTCATTCGAAGGATTGTACGGGGAATGGAGTCAGAACTACATACTTACTTCCGTTGTATGTTTGTTTGTTGTCGTCCTGCCTGAAGAAGACCAACTAGACAAGATATATCATTTCAATGTTTATTGTCGTCCTGCCTGAAGAAGACCAGCTAGACAAGATATATCGTTTCAATGTTTGTTTTCCTGCCTGAAGAAGACCAACTAGACAAGATATATCATTTCAATGTTTGTTGTCGTCCTGCGTGAAGAAGACCAACTAGACAAGATATATCACTTCAATGTTTTGTTGTCGTCCTGCGTGAAGAAGACCAACAAGACAAGATATATCATTTCAATGTTTGTTTTCCTGCCTGAAGAAGACCAACTAGACAAGATGTATCATTTCAATGTTTGTTGTCGTCCTGCCTGAGAAGACCAACTAGACAAGATATATCATTTCAATGTTTGTTTTCCTGCCTGAAGAAGACCAACAAGACAAGATATATCATTTCAATGTTTGTTGTCGTCCTGCCTGAAGAAGAAGACCAACTAGACAAGATATATCATTTCAATGTTTGTTGTCGTCCTGCCTGAAGAAGACCAACTAGACAAGATATATCATTTCAATGTTTGTTTTCCTGCCTGAAGAAGACCAACTAGACAAGATATATCATTTCAATGTTTATTGTCGTCCTGCCTGAAGAAGACCAACTAGACAAGATACATCATTTCAAGGTTTGTGTTGTCATCCTACCTGAAGACCAACTAGACAAGGCCTGTCATTTGAATGTTTTTTTTTTCTCTCTCTCTGTGTGTGTGTGTGTGTGTGTGTGTGTGTGTGTGTTTATCTCGCTGCCCAGTACTTAAACACTTCTTTTTTTGTGGCATCAGTTATCGGATCAATGGAGCACCTAAGGCGGTGACTTTTTTCTTTTTTTTTTTTTTTTCCCCTAAGGCCGAAATCCACCTCTTCATTTTTTGGTGCTTCACGCTGTCCTCTTCATCTGAAAAAAAAAAAGTGGGGAAAAAAATTTCTCTTTTTTTTTTTTTTTTTTGTCCCATTTTTCTCTCTCCTTTTGTCTCCAACCAGTCTCTTACGTACCATGCATAGTCTGTATGTTCTCTTACAAACGGACCTATTTTTGCTGAATTTTACTTCAACATTTGTTTTCTTCCTTTGAGTGTGGACTCCGCCAGCAGTATTTCTGACTTGAAACTTTAGGTAATTTACATCTTTCACAGTTTACTTTTGTTCCTGGGACACACACACACACACACACACACACACACACACACACACACACACACACAGACACAGAGAGAGAGAGAGAGAGAGAGAGGAGAGAGAGAGGAGAGAGAGAGAGAGAGAGAGAGAGAAGCACACGTTTTGAACTTTGTTGCTCTTCATCAGCTCTGTCGACCTGTGAGGCTGGGTGGGACAAGCTGAATTGAATCTGACTACATCCACTTTATTGTGAGTTGAATCTGACTACATCCACTTTATTGTGAGTTGAATTTGACTGCATCCACTTTATTTTGAGTTGAATCTGACTACATCCATTTTATTTTGAGTTGAATTTGACTACATCCACTTTATTTTGAGTTGAACCTGACTACATCCATTTTATTTTGAGTTGAATCTGACTACATCCATTTTATTTTGAGTTGAATCTGACTACATCCACTTTATTTTGAGTTGAATCTGACTACATCCACTTTATTTTGAGTTGAATCTGACTACATCCACTTTATTTTGAGTTGAATCTGACTACATCCACTTTATTTTGAGTTGAATCTGACTACATCCATTTTATTTTGAGTTGAATCTGACCACTACATCCATTTTATTTTGAGTTGAATTTGACTACATCACTTTATTTTGAGTTGAATCTGACTACATCCACTTTATTTGAGTTGAATCTGACTACATCCATTTTATTTTGAGTTGAATCTGACTACATCCATTTATTTTGAGTTGAATCTGACTACATCCATTTTATTTAGTGAGATTGCACTCGTATATATGTCACATATATCATTCATATTTTCTTTAGTTAATTCCTCCCGTACATATGTCACATATGCTGTTTACATTTTGTTTAGTTTTCCTGTTCCAAGGCCTTTCACACGTGTATTATTTATATGTATTAGAAACTGCATTTTTTCCCGATAACTTTTATTCTGTGACTAACTCTCTCTCTCTCCCCTCTCTCTCTCTCTCTCTCTCTCTCTCTCTCCCTCTCACACCACACACACACACACACACACACACACACACACACACACACACACACACACACGCACGAACGCACGAACGCACGGACGCACACACACACACACACACACACGCGCGCGCGCGCACACACACACACACACACACACACACACACACACACACACACACACACACACACACACACACTGTCGAGTAACGACCGTGACAGCCCAGTCAAAACAGCTGTTTACTTCAATACTACTTTGATCTCAACATAAATCAGCACAATTGAGCAGCTTTTTGTCCGCTCAAAATGGACCATACATAAACCACGTGACAGAGACTGGAAATCCATCGACCACGTGTTTCCGGGAAGGAAAAAATACCCCCCCGCTAATCAATAACGTCAATCCAATCAACAGTGATTTATACCCTCCTTCTTTGACCCCTGTGGTCATCAAAGATCCGTGGAGACGAAGTCCTGTGTCTTTAAAAACATCTCCACAACTTCTCAGATTAAAACACTTCAAACACAGTGACGCATGGCTCTGATTTACGATTCCTTCATGAATTATCGAGCGGTCATCCAAGCTGTAAACACAGGCTGTCTACCTTGATTGAGCGGAGAGATGACCTTTTGACCAGTACCCGCCACCGCTGCTGCTACAGCTACAGATGGATGTGTGTACTGGGCGTGGGTCGACTGGTCATTAATCTTCGGGTTAGCTTGCCACTGAAGCATACAGCGTAGTGAAGAATGGGATCGATAGAGGGGTGAGGGATGGCGAGGATGGGGAGACGGGGGAGGAGAGAGAATGGTGGCGATGGTCTTCAGACCTAGCGCTATCGTTGAAAACAATCTTAATCCAACAGGTAGAAGCAAAACGGCTTAATGTCTCAAAAGGTACTCCCTTAGCTTTTAATGAATTAACAGTCATAAACAGCATTTTCAGTCATGTACCAAAAGGCAGTTGAAGAAGACATTTTGCTGTTGTGAAAAGAAGCGAGTGAGTGAAATCATATCGGTGTAACGTTCCGTACCGACTCCATGCCCAAAGTCACTTCTTGTGGAGGGACTACAGGCGCCTGCCTTCACTCTCTAGCCCTGTGTGGCGGGAGGTGGACACTGGGCCCTAGCCCACGGCCCGTAGTTTTGGAACAGAACTGGGGGGAGGGGGAGGTCAGATCTTCTCAGCCACCCCACACACTCCCCCAGCCCTCAAGTACAGGCCCAGTGTGCTTTGTTCGATTTTTTGTTGTTGTCATCTGGGACACTTTGAGAAAGGAGGGGGTCCCTCTGGATTTCCTCTCGGAGGGAGGAAGAAGGCGAAAGGGGGTGGTGGGGTGGTGGTGGTGGTGTGTGTGTGGGGGGGGGGGGGGGGGGGGGGGAGGAGTTTGGGTACGGGCACTTTCTCACCCGCCGGAGAGATTTCAGGTGGTGGGTGATTACGGCGCTTTATACCGGGACATTTTCAGAAAGGCAGTGTGGAGTACAGTCATGGAGTCTCAGACCAGAATGGAGCTGCATAACTGCAATAGCATCCCCCCCCCCCCCCCCCCCCCGTTGTAAGCGTCAAAGTCAGGAGTAATGAGAAGTTTATGGGGACTGTTGTAGGATGGACATAATGGTGCGCTCCGGATGGTGTGGGGATAGTCAGCCATGTTGACTGTGCTATCAAAACAACTATTGTTGTCAGTAGGGAGGCTGTTGCGGTAAAACAAAATCATCCGGTGACAATTGTTGAAAATGTCTCTGCAGCACAGAATGTCCCTATTGGTGACACTGTACCGTAGGACACCGATACAATTCTGCTGTGGTACATTGTCGCCATTTGTGAATATGCAGATGGTGTTCGGGTCTGACAGGGCATTAGTATCGTATAACATCGATGTACAAGATGGAGGAAGGAAGATCACTATGCCTAATTGACAATCAACGGTGGATTTTGATTACACACACACACACACACACACACACACACACACACACACACACATATATATATATATATATATATATACAATAAACTAATAAATTCCAAGGATAAGTACCGAGCACCATTCCAGCAACTTACAGAGCAGCTTGGTGTTGCAATGACTGCAAGAAATATTGAATTATAAACACAGCTTGCTCTTATGTCTTAGACTGAAGAAACAGGGGGGAGGGGGGGGGGGGGGGGTAAGCATACATATCTACAGTGGTAGATGATTCTGCCTAACTAACAGTATGTGCTTGAGTGGGTGAATGGGGGATATTAAATGCTTCTCAAAATGAACCTTCAGCAAGCTTATTGTCTACAAGTGGGATACAGTCTTCAACAGGGAGAAAAACTCACTAACATAGAGGAGGAGTCAAATTCCCACTTTCCGCGGTCACTGAGGAGAAACAATCAGGTTTCGAAATACCGGTATCTGACCAGGAGATATATGTTAGTGAGGAGTGGGGGGGGGGGGGGGGGGGGGGGGGGGGGGGGGGGGGGGGGGGGGGGGGGGAAGATGAAGAAAATGGGAACAAAAAATAAAGAGAATATGTTTTTAAAAAGGAAAGTCTTCACTAGCTGCATGAGGAAACCATCGTAGTCCTATCGAAGGCTGATCTATCTGTATTGCCTGCTCCTAGGCCTTTCGTCCGCTGGATCAGACTCATCAGGGAAGACACGGCTGGTTGTATCTGTGCTCCTGGTGTCAAATAGAGACACACCACCTAGGGTAGTAAATGAAACAAAAAACGAAAGTGTAGGGAGGGAAAAAAAGTTGCTGAAAAAACTAAAGACATTACGCAAACAGTATAAAATGTAGGGGACAATCTTTGAGCCTACGCTTGAGGATCCACCCAAGGATGCAAGGGAGATCAAATGACAAACACAAAGACGGACAGAAACAAATACAGTAGTACATCGAGCCTAACTGAAAACGAAATTGAACATGAAATGAGGCAAGGAACAGTAAACAATAAACAAGTAGGGTAACTCTTGTTCCCATAAGAAAACCTAACTCAGAGTTACATTTATTCAAAACTGGCACAGCCCTTTAAACTTGAATAAAGTCAGACAAATACAAAGACGAACAATCTAATGTGTGGGGGAAACGACCGCAGGTCAACAACCGCTCTGTCATCACTGTAATGACTTGCCAAAGATTTGAACTTAACGGGGGAGGGGGGGGGGGGGGGGGGGGGGAGGTTGAAGATGAAGAAAATGGGAACATGAAATCAAGAAAATATATTACAAATATGAAAACTCTTCACTAGCTACATCGTCATCCCTCTCGAAGGCAAATCTATTTGTGTTGCCTGCTCCTTGGCCTTTCGTCCGCTGAATCGGACTCATCAGGGAGACACGGCTGGTTATATCTGTGCTCCTGGCGTCAAATAGGACACACCACAGTCCATAATACCATCAAACTATAGACTTGTTCAAAATCTTTTGAAATATAATTGTGAAATATAGATGGGTACCAGTATACGAACATTTCAAATCTTTCACAAATCTATTTCTGAGAAAACGTTGTTTGCACATATTGCTCTTTAGAACTTGCGGGCATAAATTAATATCTCACTGAAAATCTTAGTACTATTATTTCGTCAGTTCAAAATTGTGGTCTTATTAGAGCATGAAATACATCTACGGTTCCTTTTCTCCTCGTCTTAAAAAAAAAAAAAATTCTGTCCATATTCTTTTTTTTTTTTCTACAAAAATTCTTACTTTTCTTTTTCTTCGTCTTTGCCTTTTCATTTACTTGGTTCTTTATATGATCCATATCAAAAATTGTCGAATTATAATTTCAATTGTAAAACTGTTTGTTGTTGCAGCCGTCAAGTCAGTCAGTTGGGTAATGTTTCCCTATGTTTGCTGTTGTTTTTGTTGTTTGCTTTTTTTTTTTTTAGGATGCTATAAGTTTCAGCTTTTTGAGGCTCATTGTATTGCATTTGTATTGTATATGATTGTGATTAAAGATTGAAGAAAACTAAATTGTACCTATATATTACAGCATGTAATATTTTCGCCCTCCTTAAGTGGACACACTGGAAACAAAGAACAAGAGAGAGAGAGAGAGAGAGAGAGAGAGAGAGGAGTTTCTGGTGCATCCCGCATCCAGAGCGAATGGAATCACGAGGAAAGAGAACTAAAGCAGCTGAGCCCAGCCAAGTTCGTATAGCACGTGCAAGTGATTAAGGCCTGCTGGCCTAGGAATTGTAAACGTGCATGTGATTGGCTGGCATCGGGAGACATTGCGCGCACTCGCACGTGCAGTAAATAATGGTCGTGCGCGTCAAAATAGCGCGGTGGAATCCTACGTCTGTGTCTACCAAACATGCCTCAGGATCGGGGGGAAGGAATGCCAGCATCCCGCCAGTCTCCCCTACCCCTCCACTCTCCCACCCTGGCCTTCAAAAAAAAAAAAAAAAAAGAAAAAAAAAAAAAAAAAGGCCAGACCGACACTTGCGTGACGTCACAGCCGGCGGCGGGCGCGCTACCAGCCAAGCAACGTGTTTATCAGTAACGGAACGCTGCACGGGATGTGCTATTTCCAACTGAAAAAGCCGTTTTTTCCCCCGGCAAACTGAATTAGTATTATGTTATAGGATAACAAAACAACGGAGGAAAAAAAAACAAAACAAACCTCGAACCCACTGGAGAGATGAGGAATTGGGTACTTCGACTCGTAAGTGTCTTCAAAGCAATGGCGTAGTCATGACGTAGTCATTGCTTTGAAGACTTTTACGAATCAATTCCTGATCTCTCCAGTGGGTTCGAAGTTTGTGTGTGTGTGTGTGTGTGTTTTACGTCATTGCTTTGAAGACTCCATGAGTCGAAGTACTCAATTCCTCATCTCTCCAGTGGGTTCGATGTGTGTGTGTGTGTGTGTGTGTGTGTGTTGTTTTCGTTATTCTGTTTTGAAAGAACCCAGGCAGTCAAACTTCTTTTATATGTCATATGACAGTTGAACATGACTATAGAGCGTTCCTTCATTTACCGTGATGCAGTCTGACGAACGTCAGCGATACCGGAACGATCACGAGCATCAACATCAGCACTATCCTCATTATTGCTGTCATAGTAGGGTTGAAAAACACACAAACAAACAACACCTGATGGATATCATATGCAATCATCTCTAATATGGAAGTTGCTCAATGGCGGGGAAATAAAAAAACAAAAAACAATGCAAAACACACACACACACACACACACACACACACACACACACACACAACACACCAATGCCTGACAACAGCTACGCTCAGATAACACTGGGACACCGAAGTTACTGATCATCGGGGATCAGTTTTTGAAAAAAAAAAAAAAAAAAAAAAAAAAAAGAAAACCCTGATTTGTAACAACTACGCAACTATAAATTTGGGCTATGGAAGTTGTTCAGTGGCGGGGCACTGACGACACTAAATAAACGACGAAGGGGCTTGCTGATCGCCACTTAAGCGTGCGTGGTTTGGGTGCTGGTGGGGCGTGCATTGCCATTGAGGGCTGACACGTTTCTATACAAACGTCTGTCAAGCACGTGAGGCTGGTCTCTTGTGTGTGTATGGCGAACTGTGCCTCTTGACTCTGTTACATTCCGACATACTCAAAGAACTGGTAAGAATAAACTGGAAAAGACTGAACGGTTTGATTTTTAATTTGAACATCATCATGGACATAGTGCCTTTACAGGGTATTACTACTCAGCGAAAAGAAGACCTGCCCTGCACATATCAACCAAATGTAAACAAGATATTCATTAGTGTTCGGATTTGTGTTTCCAGTATTTCTGTTTGCAGTGTCGCTAAAATGGGCATTTTGGTATGAACTTGAGATTGAAGAAGGTTTTAAGAGATTTCTGCCATGATTCGTACGGGTTAAGAACTTTGAGGGTTTTTCTGTCAAAATAAACAAACAAAATAAAAGCGGTCATATGTGCTTTGTGCCATAACTTTTGATTGTTTTGTTGTTGTTGTTGTTGTTGTTGTTTCTTCCCAGTCGCTACTGGCTTCTATCCACAAAGTCAAGTTCACCCACTAAATAGGTGCGTCTTGTATAACGTTGCTCTAATTTTACTTGTGGGAAAAAAAACCGCGAGTG
>JADBJO010008153.1:62500-65000 GCA_016801955.1 Conus betulinus | reverse complement strand
GCATGCAAACTGCGCATATAACCAGTGTGTGCGGACGATACAGATGCATGCAAACTGCGCATATAACCAGTGTGTGCGGACGATACAGATGCATGCAAACTGCGCATATAACCAGTGTGTGCGGACGATACAGATGCATGCAAACTGCGCATATAACAGTGTGTGCGGACGATACAGATGCATGCAAACTGCGCATATAACCAGTGTGTGCGGACGATACAGATGCATGCAAACTGCGCATATAACCAGTGTGTGCGGACGATACAGATGCATGCAAACTGCGCATATAACCAGTGTGTGCGGACGATACAGATGCATGCAAACTGCGCATATAACCAGTGTGTGCGGACGATACAGATGCATGCAAACTGCGCATATAACCAGTGTGTGCGGACGATACAGATGCATGCAAACTGCGCATATAACCAGTGTGTGCGGACGATACAGATGCATGCAAACTGCGCATATAACCAGTGTGTGCGGACGATACAGATGCATGCAAACTGCGCATATAACCAGTGTGTGCGGACGATACAGATGCATGCAAACTGCGCATATAACCAGTGTGTGCGGACGATACAGATGCATGCAAACTGCGCATATAACCAGTGTGTGCGGACGATACAGATGCATGCAAACTGCGCATAATTAACCAGTGTGTGCGGACGATACAGATGCATGCAAACTGCGCATATAACCAGTGTGTGCGGACGATACAGATGCATGCAAACTGCGCATATAACCAGTGTGTGCGGACGATACAGATGCATGCAAACTGCGCATATAACCAGTGTGTGCGGACGATACAGATGCATGCAAACTGCGCATATAACCAGTGTGTGCGGACGATACAGATGCATGCAAACTGCGCATATAAACCAGTGTGTGCGGACGATACAGATGCATGCAAACTGCGCATATAACCAGTGTGTGCGGACGATACAGATGCATGCAAACTGCGCATATAACCAGTGTGTGCGGACGATACAGATGCATGCAAACTGCGCATATAACCAGTGTGTGCGGACGATACAGATGCATGCAAACTGCGCATATAACCAGTGTGTGCGGACGATACAGATGCATGCAAACTGCGCATATAACCAGTGTGTGCGGACGATACAGATGCATGCAAACTGGCATATAACCAGTGTGTGCGGACGATACAGATGCATGCAAACTGCGCATATAACCAGTGTGTGCGGACGATACAGATGCATGCAAACTGCGCATATAACCAGTGTGTGCGGACGATACAGATGCATGCAAACTGCGCATATAAACCAGTGTGTGCGGACGATACAGATGCATGCAAACTGCGCATATAACCAGTGTGTGCGGACGATACAGATGCATGCAAACTGCGCATATAACCAGTGTGTGCGGACGATACAGATGCATGCAAACTGCGCATATAACCAGTGTGTGCGGACGATACAGATGCATGCAAACTGCGCATATAACCAGTGTGTGCGGACGATACAGATGCATGCAAACTGCGCATATAACCAGTGTGTGCGGACGATACAGATGCATGCAAACTGCGCATATAACCAGTGTGTGCGGACGATACAGATGCATGCAAACTGCGCATATAACCAGTGTGTGCGGACGATACAGATGCATGCAAACTGCGCATATAACCAGTGTGTGCGGACGATACAGATGCATGCAAACTGCGCATATAACCAGTGTGTGCGGACGATACAGATGCATGCAAACTGCGCATATAACCAGTGTGTGCGGACGATACAGATGCATGCAAACTGCGCATATAACCAGTGTGTGCGGACGATACAGATGCATGCAAACTGCGCATATAACCAGTGTGTGCGGACGATACAGATGCATGCAAACTGCGCATATAACCAGTGTGTGCGGACGATACAGATGCATGCAAAACTGCGCATATAACCAGTGTGTGCGGACGATACGATACAGATGCATGCAAACTGCGCATATAACCAGTGTGTGCGGACGATACAGATGCATGCAAACTGCGCATATAACCAGTGTGTGCGGACGATACAGATGCATGCAAACTGCGCATATAACCAGTGTGTGCGGACGATACAGATGCATGCAAACTGCGCATATAACCAGTGTGTGCGGACGATACAGATGCATGCAAACTGCGCATATAACCAGTGTGTGCGGACGATACAGATGCATGCAAACTGCGCATATAACCAGTGTGTGCGGACGATACAGATGCATGCAAACTGCGCATATAACCAGTGTGTGCGGACGATACAGATGCATGCAAAACTGCGCATATAACCAGTGTGTGCGGACGATACAGATGCATGCAAAAACTGCGCATATAACCAGTGTGTGCGGACGATACAGATGCATGCAAACTGCGCATATAACCAGTGTGTGCGGACGATACAGATGCATGCAAACTGCGCATATAACCAGTGTGTGCGGACGATACAGATGCATGCAAACTGCGCATATAACCAGTGTGTGCGGACGATACAGATGCATGCAAACTGCG
>JADBJO010008153.1:42500-52500 GCA_016801955.1 Conus betulinus | reverse complement strand
AAAAAAGTACTGTTGCATGCACACAGTTTGCGTCTTGACGAAATGCAGTAAGCGTACATACAACTTACCACCAAAATAAAAAATAGTGTAGCAGAGAGAGAGAGAGAGAGAGAGAGAGAGAGAGAGAGAGAGAGAGAGAGAGAGAGAGTATTTGTTTATAACGAGGAAGGGGAACGAAGAACAAGGCAGTGGAGAAGTGACTGCCAAACAAGACCAGCGGAATGACTGAAAGACATGTCCCGTTTCACACGTCTGCTCTAAGTCCTGTGGCACACGTCTGCTGCTCTAAGTCCTGTGGCAATGGAATAGGTAATGCTCTCCCAAACCAATGGGCATTAGATCGTTACCTCTTTCCTTGCCCCGTGCCGTACACAATGTTCACATGAAAACTCCACAGAATTCGTGTGGTAAATGTTGACACCAGAAGTCTAAAAAGATGATACAAAAGCCACCAACAAGAAGTTTCCTGCGTGTTGACAAGGCCCAGGTGACGATGACTGCAACAAGAAGCAAGGCCACATGTAAGCCGGCAGACAAGAACCTCTGGCCCTTATCAAGTGGCGATGACCAGATTGACGAACATCTAATCCCCCATGTTTCCCCTGTCCAGGACCATGCCGCACAGTGAAGTGGAAACATCTAACCCCACATGTTTCCCTGTCCAGGACCATGCTGCACAGTGAAAGTGGAAACATCTAATCCCCAGTGCTTCCCTGTCCAGGACCATGTCGGACAGTGAAGTGGAAGGGACGCCCTACAACTGAGCGAGGACGTGGTGGGTGGACAACCAACAGGACTGGACTGCTGCAGCTGCTCTACTGTGCTGCCCACGATGGCTACAAGGGCTGTGACAGACCCCTCACTGCCCACACTGGTCATAGCTCCCCTAGTCTACCCCCTGATGTGACGAGGCCTGCTGCAGAAAGAGAAGAATGAGCACAGGACACTCCCACCCACAGTGCCTCCATAGTCACTGTGATAGAGACAGCGTGTGCCACCATTACCAGCAGTGTGCTGGGTGACGATCATTGATTGGATTAAAACAGTTTTGCTGCCAGTATACTGGGTGATCATCAACAACAGGATTAAAACAGTTTTGTTGCTTATGTACTGGGCGACTGTCAATGAAACGTTTTGCCGCTTATATACAGGGTGATCATCAACGACTGGACGAAAACAGTTTTGCTAGTGAAGTACAAAGTGACTATCACTGATGGGATGAAAACATTATTACCAGAGGTGTACTGACTATCAATGACTGGATGAAAACATTAGTACCAGAGGGGTACTGACTATCAATGACTGGATGAAAACATTATTACCAGAGGTGTACTGACTATCAATGACTGGATGAAAACATTATTACCAGACGTGTACTGTGTGACTATCAAAGACTGGATGAAAACATTAGTACCAGAGGTGTACTGACTATCAATGACTGGATGAAAACATTAGTACCAGAGGGGTACTGACTATCAATGACTGGATGAAAACATTAGTACCAGAGGGGTACTGACTATCAATGACTGGATGAAAACATTAGTACCAGAGGTGTACTGACTATCAATGACTGGATGAAAACATTATACCAGAGGTGTACTGACTATCAATGACTGGATGAAAACATTATTACCAGAGGGGTACTGACTATCAATGACTGGATGAAAACATTATTACCAGACGTGTACTGTGTGACTATCAAAGACTGGATGAAAACATTAGTACCAGAGGTGTACTGACTATCAATGACTGGATGAAAACATTATTACCAGACGTGTACTGACTATCAATGACTGGATGAAAACGTTATTACCAGAGGTGTACTGGGTGACTATCAATGACTGAATGAAAATATTTTGCTACTTGTGTTCTGGATGAGTGCGTTAATTTTGTGCATTGCCTGTTCTAATTTTCTTGGCTTTTTAATTGATTTTTAAAAAATTGTAAACGCCTGGGGCATTTAACGGATTGAGCGTGTTAATGTTCTTAATAAAGATGATTAAAAATAATAGTAATAATGTGGTTTGCTTTGTTGTGTTTGTGTGGTCTTTCTTTCTTCCTTTCTTTCTTTCTCCTCATTTAACCCAGAGCAACCAGTTGTGCTTAAAACAGTCTGTCCGGTTTTGTCTGTTTTCTGGATTTAAAACTGAACGATAGCTATAGGAGGTTGTTCGTTTGTTTTATTCACATGTGGGATACGTGTTTAAAATCTGTGGTAGGATATATATGGTGCTGAGGATATTGAACAACGATTCATTCTGAGAATGATCAATTATGGATGTAACATAAATGTTTTGAAGTGGCCTCTAAAAAATTAGTGAGTTATAGACAGATTACCTCAAGAAGCTAGTGTGTAATGCACGAGCGAAAGTCTGATTGTTAGAAGAGTGTGGCATGAACAACTGGAAATTTGAAATGATTCTGTATTTGTGAACTTTTGTCCTGTCCTGTTTGTGACTGAAAGGGAGATGTAAGTTTCGTAAAAACAACAACACAACAACAACAACAACAACAGCAACAACACCAAATAAACAGGTTCAGCTTGTTGTCGTCTTTCTGTCAGATCTACGTCCTTACACACACGCGAGTGGGATGGCCAACGGACGCCATCGTCATCTGTTCCAAGCTGATGAAAAGGAATTAATGCAGAAGTGATTGGCATAGAACTGACTGACATAGAACTGACATAGAACTAACTGACGTAGAACTGACTGGCATAGAACTGACTGACTGGCATAGAACTGACTGACATAGAACTGACTGACATAGAACTGACATAGAACTTACATAGAACTGACTGACTTTGAACTGAATGACATAGAACTGACTGGCATAAAACTGACTGACATAGAGCTGGCTGACATTGAACTGACTGACATAGAACTGACATAGAACTGACTGACATAGAACTGTCTGGCATAGAGAACTGACTGACATAGAACTAACTGGCATAGAACCGACTGACATAGAACCGACTGACATAGAACCGACTGACATAGACAGACTGACATAGAACTGACTGACATAGAACTGACTGCATAGAACTGACATAGAAATGACTGACATAGAAATGACTGACACAGAACTGACTGACATAAAACTGACAGGCATAGAATTGACAGAACTGACTGACATAGAACTGACCGGCATAGAACTGACCGGCATAGAACTGATTGACATAGAACTAACTGACATAGAACTGACATAGAGCTAACTGACATTGAACTGGTTGGCATAGAACTGACTGACATAGAACTAACTGACACAGAACTGACTGACAAAGAACTGACTGACATAGAACTGACTGACATAGAACTGACTGACATAGAAGTAAATGACATAGAACTGACTAACATAAAAATGACTAGCATAGAACTCACTGACATAGAACCGACTGACATAGAACTGACTGACATGGAACTGACTGACATAGAACTGACTGATATAAAACTGACTGGCATAGAACCGACTGACATAGAACTGACTGACGTAGAACCGACTGACATAGAACTGACTGACATAGAACTAACTTACATAGAACTGCCTGACATAGAACTAACTGACATAGAACTGTCTGGCATAGAACTGACTGACAGAACTAACTGACATAGAACTGACTGGCATAGAACTAACATAGAACTGACTGGCACCTCTTCTGTACTGAATTAGATGTTAAGCACATCAGTATAGACAGACGTTCATAAATCAAAGTTCTCTCTTTCAGTTCGCACATGTCGGTTTGCTTCACGTTTGCGACGGAACACATGAGCGACGCTACACACGCAGTGACTCAAATGGCACGCGACAGAATGAATGAGGCCATTGATCACTGAATTTTTAGTCATCAAAAGTGCCGGGGAATTTAAAAGCCCAGTTTAATCACGTTATCAAAATTGTCGCTTTGGACGCAGGTTGGAGCCATACTAGAGTTGACAGGAGGGATGACCATCTTGGCGTGGTGCCAACAGGGTGGATTTAACCCTGAAGTTCTAAATGAAAGGGATTTCCACTGCTATCGCCGTAGGCGTCATGGAATTTAACAGGCTGGTCGGCAGAGGTGCCGGCCGAGCGCTCACTGTGCGGGGGATGGTCTTTGTGTCATGACTCGGATTAGCATGTCCTCGACACAGGTTGAACTGTGCTCTCTGTCTGTCTGTCTGTCTGTCTGTCTGTCTCTCTCTCTCTCTCTCTCTCTCTCTCTCTCTCTCTCTCTCTCTCTCTCTCTCTGTGTGCTGTACTTAGCACGTCAATCCTGAGTAAGAAAGGTTTTTCTTTTTCGATGTTTGACCCACTCTCAACCTCACACCACCACACACCTTAACTCCCCCCCCCCCCCCCCGCCCCCCCCCCCCCCCCACACACACTTTCATCGCCCCTTCCCCCCCCCCCCCCACCACCAGCCCCCCCGTTCGCTACGACTCTCTCTCTCTCTCTCTCTCTCTCTCTCTCTCTCTCTCTCTCTCTTTCTCGCTACAGCTAGCGTACGCGGGAGTGTACTAATTAGACGGCCCGCTTCGACTGTCGAAGCCATCGTAAAAGTTAACAAGGAAATGCCGCTTTGGAACAACAGACGTTAATTCCTCATCGATTGTGGCCCTTGGCTGCCTCTTGCACATGCCACGTGAGGCGTGCGACGCCAAATGAGAAGTAGAGTCCGTGTGGATAGAGTTAACACGCCCAAAGCGGAAAGTCAGTCTGGCGAGAAGGGTTAAAAACTCCGAAGGCTGTCCCACTGTGATGTGTTCTGCTACGATACAAATACTTTAGCAGAAATGAAAGATGACTGAAATAAGATGAAACGTATCAAACTGTACACTGAAGGAGAACACATGGCTGAATTCGATGGAAAAGACACAGGGAGGAGAGATGATGGAAAAGACACAGGGAGGGAGAGATGATGGAAAAGACACAGGGAGGAGAGACGATGGAAAAGACACAGGGAGGAGAGACGATGGAAAAGACACAGGGAGGGAGGGACGATGGAATGGAAAGACACAGGGAGGGAGAGACGATAGAAAACACAGGGAGGGAGAGACGATGGAAAACACAGGGAGGGAGAGATGATGGAAAAGACACAGGGAGGAAGGGACGGTGGAAAAGACACAGGGAGGAGAGACGATGGAAAAGACACAGGGAGGGAGGGACGATGGAAAAGACACAGGGAGGAAGGGACGGTGGAAAAGACACAGGGAGGGAGAGACGATGGAAAAGACACAGGGAGGGAGGGACGGTGGAAAAGACACAGAGACGGAGAGACGATGGAAAACACAGGGAGGGAGAGATGATGGAAAAGACACAGGGAGAGAGAGACGATGGAAAAGACACAGGGAGGGAGAGATGATGGAAAAGACACAGGGAGGAGAGAGAGGACGGAAAAGACACAGGGAGGGAGAGACGATGGAAAAGACACAGGGAGGGAGAGACGATATAAAGACACAGGGAGGGACGATGGAAAAGAGACAGGGAGGGAGAGATGATGGAAAAAGACACAGGGAGGAAGGGACGATGGAAAAGAGACAGGGAGGGAGAGACGATGGAAAACACAGGGAGGGAGAGATGATGGAAAAGACACAGGGAGGGAGAGACGATGGAAAAGACACAGGGAGGGAGAGAGA
Organism: Conus betulinus; assembly: GCA_016801955.1. Lineage (NCBI taxonomy): Eukaryota > Metazoa > Mollusca > Gastropoda > Neogastropoda > Conidae > Conus > Conus betulinus. Next base: position 46,885 of record JADBJO010008153.1, on the reverse strand, counting down.
TGATGGAAAAGACACAGAGACGGAGGGACGATGGAAAATACACAGGGAGGGAGAGACAGGGAGGGAGGGACGATGGGAAAAGACACACAGGGAGGGAGAGACGATGGAAAAGACACAGGGAGGAAGAGACGATGGAAAAGACACAGAGACGGAGGGACGATGGAAAAGACACAGGGAGGGAAAGAGAGATGTTGGAAAAGACACAGAGACGGAGAGACGATGGAAAAGACACAGGGAGAGAGAGACGATGGAAAAGACACAGGGAGGGAGAGACGATGGAAAAGACACAGGGAGGAAGAGACGATGGAAAAGACACAGAGACGGAGGGACGATGGAAAAGACACAGGGAAAGAGAGATGATGGAAAAGACACAGAGACGGAGAGACGATGGAAAAGACACAGGGAGAGAGAGACGATAGAAAAGACACAGGGAGGGGAGAGACGATGGAAAAGACACAGGTAAGAAGAGACGATGGAAAAGACACAGGGAGGGACGATGGAAAAGACACAGGGAAGGAGAGACGATGGCACAGGGAGGGAGAGACGATGGAAAAGACACAGGGAGGGAGAGACGACGGAAAAGACACAGGGATGGAGAGACGACGGAAAAGACACAGGGAGGGAGAGACGACGGAAAAGACACAGGGAGGGAGAGACGATGTAAAGACACAGGATGGTTTGAATGAGTTTTTTTTATTGTCACTCCGCCCTCCTTCCTCCACCGAAACAGGACACTGGTAAATTTGAAGGTTGTGCTTGAACTGTTTCACTTCTTTGCTGAAAATTTTGATGGCAAATGTTATCAAAGAGTCCACCGACAGAAACTTATCAAACTGTGCATCAGTGGACACGGGTCAGACTGGTCAAGGGGACAAGCTGTCAGCTGTACACAGGTAGAAATGTATCGAACAGATCACAGGAGTAACTTCTCAACTGTTGAAAAATAGGAAGGTGTCAAATCGTTAGTTGTGATTTAAAAAAATTGCTAGACTGTCTAGAGACAGTGTGAGTGAAACTGTTCACAGAGAGGAACGTGTCAACTGTACACAAGAGCAACTTGCCGAAATGTCCAAACGTAGTGAGGGAAACTACTCCGCATCTCCTACAAAGAACACGATACCAATGATCATGTGCGGAACCTGGTCACTAACGTAGTTGGCCCTCACGAACAACTTCAACCACTTCTGGCAACCGTCAAACGACGGAAGATGGCATGGTTTGGCCACGTCATTCGCCACAACACCCTCTCCAGAACCATCCTTCAAAGTACCGTTGAAGGAGGGCGTAGACGAGGACGGCAGAGAAAGAGCTGGTCCGAAAATATAAAGGACTGGACCAAAATGACCATGCCAGATCTCCTCACGACAGCTACCAACAGAAGAGCCTGGAGAGAAACGGCGGCTGCCTCATCACGTCCTCCCAACGACCCCAGCGGTCAGGGGAATGACTGACTGACTGACTGACTGAGTGAGGGTAAAAATTTTTGCAGTGGAAACGTATCAACCTATACACAAACAGGAACTTGTCTAACTGTTTACACAGTAAAAACGAGTCAAATGTTCACAAGAAGGAACTTGTCAAGTGCTGACAAGTATGAACGTATCAAACTGTTGACAGGGAGGAACGTGTCAACTGGTCACAGGTGGAAACGTGTCAACTGGTCACAGGTAGGAACGTGTCAACTGGTCACAGGTAGGAACGCGTCAACTGGTCACAGTTAGGAACGCGTCGAACTGTTCACGAGTCAAAGTGTAAATAGATAGAAACCTGTGAACTCTTCACTGGCTGGAACATGTCAAGTGTTTCACAGGTAGGAACGTGTGAATCTGTTACAGGAGGAACTTGCCACACTGTCCGAAAGTAGTAAGTATGGAAATTATTCACAGGTAGGACCGCGTCCACATGTGCACAGACAGGAATCTGTCAAACTGTTTGTGAAGTAAGAACTTGTCAAAGTATTCAAGATACGGACTGATCAAGTTACTTTCAGATAGGCACTGTGAATCTTTTTATCAGTTCAGAACTAGTCAAACTGTTCACAGTTAGGAAGATGGCGAAATGTTCACAAACTGATCGCAGGTTCGATAAACTGATAAACTGCACCAGCCACTTGTCAAACTGTACGGGACAGACACTTGTCAAACTGCATCAGACAGACACTTGTCAAACTGCACCAGACAGACACTTGTCAAACTGCACCAGACAGACACACTTGTCAAACTGCATCAGACAGACACTTGTCAAACTGCACCAGACAGACACTTGTCAAACTGCACGGGACAGACACTTGTCAAACTGTACGGGACAGACACTTGTCAAACTGCACGGGACAGACACTTGTCAAACTGCACGGGACAGACACACTTGTCAAACTGCATCAGACAGACACTTGTCAAACTGCACCAGACAGACACTTGTCAAACTGCACCAGACAGACACTTGTCAAACTGCACCAGACAGACACTTGTCAAACTGCATCAGACAGACACTTGTCAAACTGCACCAGACAGACACTTGTCAAACTGCACCAGACAGACACTTGTCAAACTGCAGACAGACAGACACTTGTCAAACTGCACCAGACAGACACTTGTCAAACTGCACGGGACAGACACTTGTCAAACTGCACGGGACAGACACTTGTCAAACTGCACCAGACAGACACTTGTCAAACTGTACGGGACAGACACTTGTCAAACTGCACGGGACAGACACTTGTCAAACTGTACGGGACAGACACTTGTCAAACTGTACGGGACAAACACTTGTCACACTGTACGGGACAGACACTTGTCAAACTGCACGGGACAGACACTTGTCAAACTGCACGGGACAGACACTTGTCAAACTGCAGACAGACAGACACTTGTCAACACTGCAACTGCATCAGACACTTGTGTCAAACTGTACGGGACAGACACTTGTCAAACTGTACGGGACAGACACTTGTCAAACTGCATCAGACAGACACTTGTCAAACTGCACAGACAGACACTTGTCAAACTGTCACAACACTTGTCAAACTGCACAGACAGACACTTGTCAAACTGCATCAGACAGACACTTGTCAAACTGCATCAGACAGACACTTGTCAAACTGTACGGGACAGAGACACTTGTCAAACTGTACGGGACAGACACTTGTCAAACTGCATCAGACAGACACTTGTCAAACTGCACCAGACAGACACTTGTCAAACTGCAACAGACACTGCAAACTCACGGGACAGACACTTGTCAAACTGCACGGGACAGACACTTGTCAAACTTGTCAAACTGCATCAGACAGACACTTGTCAAACTGCATCAGACAGACACTTGTCAAACTGCACCAGACAGACACTTGTCAAACTGCACCAGACAGACACTTGTCAAACTGCACGGGACAGACACTTGTCAAACTGCACGGGACAGACACTTGTCAAACTGTACGGGACAGACACTTGTCAAACTGCACCAGATAGACACTTGTCAAACTGCATCAGACAGACACTTGTCAAACTGCACCAGACAGACACTTGTCAAACTGCACCAGACAGACACTTGTCAAACTGCACCAGACAGACACTTGTCAAACTGCACCAGACAGACACTTGTCAAAACTGTACGGGACAGACATTTGTCAAACTGTACGGGACAGACACTTGTCAAACTGCACCAGACAGACACTTGTCAAACTGCACCAGACAGACACTTGTCAAACTGCACCAGACAGACACTTGTCAAAACTGTACGGGACATATACTTGTCAAACTGCACCAGACAGACACTTGTCAAACTGTACGGGACAGACACTTGTCAAACTGCACCAGACAGACACTTGTTAAACTGCATCAGACAGACACTTGTCAAACTGTACGGGACAGACACTTGTCAAACTGTACGGGACAGACACTTGTCAAACTGCACCAGACAGACACTTGTCAAACTGCATCAGACAGACACTTGTCAAACTGTACGGGACAGACACTTGTCAAACTGTACGGGACAGACACTTGTCAAACTGCACCAGACAGACACTTGTCAAACTGCACGGGGCAGATACTTGTCAAACTGCACCAGACAGACACTTGTCAAACTGCATCAGACAGACACTTGTCAAACTGTACGGGACAGACACTTGTCAAACTGTACGGGACAGACACTTGTCAAACTGCACCAGACAGACACTTGTCAAACTGTACGGGACAGATACTTGTCAAACTGCACGGGACAGACACTTGTCAAACTGCACGGGACAGACACTTGTCAAACTGCACCAGAGCGACTCCTGTCAAAACGGACCCTGACAGCGCTCACTCCCCACGCCCCCACCCCCTCTCCACCCCCGGAAAAAGGCCGGGTAATGGGGTCAGAACTTTGGTACACGATTCCAAACTGAAGCA
>JADBJO010008153.1:32500-40000 GCA_016801955.1 Conus betulinus | reverse complement strand
GTACGTGTGTGTGTGACATGATGCACGCTGTATCAACATAGCCGGCTGACGGACAGGCGCGACGCACAGTGTCCCGGCCCATGATCCCATCTGTGTCGTCAGCGGTTGTGCAGCGGTTCAGCTAATTAATGAAGACTAATCACTCTCATTTGGCGGGTGTTCGCGCGTGGGAAAGTTCGCTTCTGACCTTAACTAGGTACCCAGGATCACGTGCTCTTAACTGCTGGTCGATGTGCCGCGCCGTCAGGACCTAGGGCTGGTAGAAATATCCCGCTGTGTGAACAGTACTAAACATCATTCTATTCATGTCTAAGATGGTCTTTTCAGGTACCCTTAAGAGCGGAGTTATGTTCAAGCTTCGCTCTAACAGGAGTCAGGAGGCCAGAAGGCAGTGCCTGCGGGTCTTGACAATGAGGAATCTGGAAGTGTGAGTGATTCCCAGTCTGCACCAATATCCAGTGTGGTTGAATGTAGACAGAGTTGTCCCGCCTGTCCCCTGACCTTCCTTTGGACAGTCCTGTGAATGGCACGTGTCTTGCGTTCTGCGACAAATGAATCAAGGTCCTGGTCACAAACGTCACATCCGCGTCAGATGTGCCGACACTGCTCTAGACTGGTGGAGTACAATGGGACTGTTAGTGCCCCCCACCCCCCCCCCTCCCCCTTCCCATCCCCTGAATCTTTCCACTGTTAGTTTACTGCTGCGGACATGTTTTCAGTTCAAAAGTTTATGTCATCATGAGTCAGTGCTGTATGCTCGGCCTTGGTGGTCAGCTGGGTGGCGATACGATGAAAGATGACATCCATGTCAGTTTGGTAATGAATATAATCTTCAAGTAAAGTGAGATCTATGTCAGTTTGGTAATGAATATAATCTTCAAGTAAAGTGAGATCCATGTCAGTTGGTAATGAATATAATCATCAAGTAAAGCTGTGATCCATGTCAGGTTGATGATGAACAAGATTCCTCAATTAAAGTAATTAAAACTGAGATTCAGCTCAGCTTAGCGATGAGCAAGATTTTCATTTACGATGGGATTCATGTCAGCTTGGTGATGAACATGATTTTCGGGAAATGATGTCAGTTTACATGATGTAAGGCTGATAGTTCCATGACATTTGGGAAGAGCCGGTGAGAGTAGGTAGGAGCAGTAAAATCATTTGGGCAGCAAATACTTACGTAGTATGACTTTTTGTTTGTATGGCGTAACCTGGCGTACGGGTGTGTCCAAACCATTTTGGCTTGGCATCATATATAGACCGCAAATAGTAATATTGACAGAATCATTTCCAAAATATTATTTCTGTGCACAGATAGTTTAAAATGAATTATTTAGTAGAACCTTGTGTAAGAGGATCTTCTCTTTTGAGAAGAGGAGGGAAGAGGAGAAGGAGACGGGGAAGAGAGCGAGTGGACACATCATCTTCCACATCAACACCAGCTCGTTGGCTTCCTCTTTTCCTTCAAATCATAGTTGAACCAATGGACCAGTTTGAACCGAACCAACCTCAGCGACCTATTAGGACATAAACAATGATGATCATAAACATGAGGTATTATTAAGAATATATGCATACACTGAAAAACAATAATCTAACATGAACAATAGTTTCATTCAGCCAAGATTCAAAGTAGGGAAGAAACCAAAGATTAACAAGACACAAATTATTCAGATTAAGCCACGACAAATTTCAAACGTTCATAATGAAATTGTGAATCATCCATTAAAACAACAGGTCTCGGCTGCAAGGAATATCTGGATATAGTCCCTGCAGCACACAGACATTATCAAAAGTAAGGTGCAAGGATTTACAACAAAAATGCACAAAACGGGCCTCCCGTTGCAAAAGATAAGGGGTAAAAACATGTCTTTGCAAACCAACAACACATTATATATAATAATCATCAACATTAACAAAGGGGCTCCCCTTTGCGAACGGCAGGAGTTACGATCAGTCAAAAGCATGGATCATAGATTGGTACCGAATAACAGCGTTAGCAATGAGCATACATAAACACACAAGAAAGGGACTCCTCGCTGCGAGGCAGGAGTTATGAACAATGAAAGGAATTTCAATAGCAAGGCATCACTCACTTGCCCATTTAGCGTTACACAAGTATATGAAAGATAGCAAGAAAACTGTTTGGAAACCATCAGCATCTGCGTAGTGTCCATATATTTGATCAAATTCAGAAAAGACACAACACATCACCCATCAACCAGCCAACGGAATCTATTTTTCTTTTTCCGTATACACACCACCCCTCAGGACAATGCGTGTTACACACTATGGATCCTCACGTTTCACCAGTTAAAATGTAAGAACATAGAATTTTTATCGTTTCACTAAGATAGTACTCTATCTGCCTTCACTTTAGGTAACACATAGCCAAACCATAGACAAAAACCATCAACATACCTGTACATTCGCGAACACCTGAATAACGGAATCAGCGTCACTGCCTTCATCACACTCTGCTTAGTGAAGACATGGCCTTAGAGCCAGGACGCTGGGAGTATACAGGCTTCCCAGCTTCTTTCAATCATACCTTTCCAGGAACTCCCTTTGTGGCCAACGCCACGCCTGCGTCACAATGGAAGCATAAGAAGTGTCTAATGGGGTCAGATCCGGCTTCGCCGGGCTGCTATAATTGTCTCCAAAACTGGAAGTGACATCCTATCCCACACGGCCTGACAAACAACGGGGCCAGCATGATGTTAGTGGCTGGATCTGGAGGAGCGCAGGAGGACATCAAGGCCGACGCTTTACACCCTGTATCTAAAGCGAAATCCGGCATGTACCAACTCTTCGCCAACGACTTCCATCTGCGGAACCTCTCTAAAGGCCCAAACCCTCATCAGCAAAGACAACACCGACTACGGCGACACAGACTCCCAGGGCTGTAATAAGCCTTCTAAAACAGTCTGCCCGGACCAGCCGTAGCCAACATGTCTGCCGAGTGACCAGCCTCCAGACCTCTTAACTGGCAACCCAAACTACCAGCTAAGTTACTCCTCACTGCGATCCCATCCATTGGTGGAAGCTGTATTTAGGTCAGCTCCCTCACTGATGGCTCCCCTATTGTGGGCATGCTCGATTTTCAAAAAGGTCGCATCTCACGTTTGAGGGAGTAACCCCTGCAAACTCTCTGCTCTCAAAAGTTGGGCAGAGTCGTGTCCTTTACACTTGCATAACAATGAATATGAACAGGTTTATGCAACACGCTTTTATATATTTTTTTTTCATAGAAGTACACAATGAAAGGTGCCAGAAGGATGATGGAATCTGCAATGTTTTACATGGAGGGAACCACCAAGAGGATGAACTTAACTTTGTTTTCTGCTGCCCAGTGCTTTAAAATCTTAATCTAGAAGACAGTTCTGCCAAGTATTATACCAGACCAGAATTGTTTGGAATAGAAAATGAAACTGTTGCAAATGATTTCCCTCTGTGTGTCTATACGAATCATTAAAACAATACAAAACAAAAAAAAAAAACACTACAATACGATGTTATGTAGTTAAGACTGTTTCCAGTTTGTAATCTCTCCTTCAAACGAGGCTGCAGTCTTTAAAATCGAAACAGAAGGTCGCTTCTCATTCAGACCTGATTTCTATTGTTTTCAATGCGTAACACACACACACACACACACACACACACACACACACACACACACACACACACGCACGCACACACACGCATTATGGAAAATCATACAAGTACTGCAAACATACGATCACGAAATTTAGAATCAAGAAAATTGTCTCAGCGCGAACAAATGGCTCAAAACATCTTAAAACACTAATTGGAGAGCAAGAGAATATTGCAGAGAAACGAAAACAAATAGTTGATGACATGTTAACAGCATTTAAGAGGTTAAATAATTGTCCTTCAGAGAATGCAGAGTTAGATTATGAAATATTCGAAACGGAGATAAGGGAACGCGGTCAGAAATCTAAAAAAGAAAAAGAAAAATCACCAGGTAAAGATGGAACCAGAAACGAAATGCTTAAAGCAGTGTTACCTGAAATTGCTCCTCTTTTGGAAGACGCGTTTAACTTAGTTTTGATATCATAAGAATACCCGGACCTCTGGAAAACAGGAATCACCGTCCTAGTCTATAATTCACGTGGCAAATCCAAATCCAACAATTATAGAGGCATATGTTTGAAGAGTTCACTTGGAAAAGTGTTTTTCGAAAACATAAAAAAATGCAAGGATAATGAATTACCTTGAGGCAAACCACATCTTGGCAAAGGGGCAAGCAGGGTTCAGAAAGGGATCACGGACCACCGATCAAATATTCATACTGTCAAAACTGGTTGATAAGGTAATAAAATACAGAACTAAAAGGAATTACTGCTGTTTTGTTGACTTCAGCAAAGCATTTGATAATATATGGCACGAACCTCTACTGATGAAAATGATGACTGGTAAATGCTACCAAATAACACAGGATATATACAACGTGGTTACGTTTTGTGCAAGAAGCCAGTCTGGTCTCATAAAGGAAATTCAAATATAAAAAGGTGTCCTTCAAGGTAACACCCTTACAGCAACCTTATTTAACATATTTTTAAACGACATTGTCGGATATCTCAGAGACCATGATTCCCCAAGAATTTCCCATCTAGAACAAGTCGAAATTCCATGTGTTTTATAGGCAGACAATTTAGCTATCCTCTCGACTTCAAAACAGGGACTTCAGTATAAAATAAACCAGTTACACAACTACTGTGTAGACTGGGGAATTAAAATCAACATAGAGAAAACAAAGGTCATTGTATTTGTCAAGGGAGCGAAACCTCTCACAAAGGGCCGTAAGCAAGGTAATCGACCAATTAGCAGTACGCCCTCACCTTGCGCATACGGTCGAACTGTGTCAAGGAGGTTGAAGTGGTCAGGTGATAGATGGCACCTAAGGTAGTGAGGACCCTCCCGTGTTCGAACCTTCCCGATAGCGAAAGGGGGGTGGGGGTGAGGGGTGGGGGGGGGTGGGATTTATCCACTAGGGTGGGAGGGGGGGTGGGTGTGGGTGGGGGGTGGGGGGGGGGGTGGGGGGTTTATCCACTAGGACCTCGGAGCATAGAGTGGGCGTTAAAGACGCAGTCAGCTGAAGTTGCTGTGTAAACAGTCCTTGAAGAACAGAAGTCTTGGGCTTGTTCAGATGGTAATGCTGTGGGGCAGTGTTGATGCTTTGTCAGGCTGGTTGAATGCGTGTGGATGTCATTGTCGTAGTTTCTATAGGATCATTACTGTGAAAGAGGCTCCTGAAGTCGGCGGGAATTTCTTATGTCCATTTGGTGTGAAGTGGTTGGTTGCTAAGCAGTCTGGTGGGGATGAGTGTATATGCTGATGTGGGAAAGAATGACGCTAGGGGGGTGGGGGTGGGGGGTGGGGGAATTTCAGTGTATGTGATAGAGTTGCAGTATGGACAAGGCAAAAGCCCAAAGGGAGATCCTTTGTGTCCATCCCTATGTAAACTGGGTGTAGAGCAGAAGAAGGAATGAGAGGAGAACAACCACGAGAGAGAGAGAGAGAGAGAGAGAGAGAGAGAGAGAGAGAGAAGAGTGAGCAGGACAGTGTAGGGTCGGAAGAAACGTGGTCTGGGCGAGAGAAGTGACAGCAAGGTCTTAGGCGTAAAAAACAAGCTGAGAAAGAAAGAGTGAGTTCGAAACCCAGAGGTGGGTGAAAGAGACAAAGAAGATTTCAACGTCGAGCTCCCAGAGACGACCATAGAGACCAAGTCCTGGAACCCGGTGTTGCGTGAAATCTGGGAACGTGATATCTGGGAAGGCTTCCCAGATATCACAGAGTTTTTTGGGAACGCGTTCCCAAAATGTACTGTGATATCTGGGAAGGCCCGTGATATCTCGGAACGTGGTCTTTCAGAGCTTAGAAGGGCAGAAAAAAAGACGAAAAAAGAATGGATTTCGAGATAAGGTAGGAAACAATTTATTTGGGTGCAATTGAGATCTTTGGCCTTCTTGGCATTTTATTTTTTTTCGCACGCGTTCCCAGATTTACCGTGATATCTGGGAACGCGTTCCCAGATTTCACGATTGGAAGTTCAAGAAATCTGGAAAGGCGTTCCCAGATATCGCGGTAAATCTGGAAACGCGTTCCCAGATATCACGGTTCCCAGATATTATACGACACCGATGCCAGTCAACCAAGGGCGTCACCATCACCTAGTGCTGAAGAAAACTTGAAGTGACTTGTTCGAGAACTGTGGTGTGGTGTGCAAGTGTGTGTGTGTGTGTGGAAACCTGGCCCCTTTTTGTATTTAAAACCTGGGATTAGGAAGTATTGATCTTTTATGTTTCGATTATTCCATTTTGTGTAACTGGATTTTTCCTGTGTAAATATAAGTAGAATAGAAACTGTATTGCTTGTTCTCAGTCCTGTTAGGAGAGAAGCGAATGCGTGACATCCCATCCCCAGAGAGAAGTGAATGTTTGATGGGTGCATGAGTGCGCTTATGCGTGTATGAGTGCAGAGATAACCTTGGTTTGTCAAGCCTGACCAGGACATCAGCTCAGTTCACTTAAGCAATACCATCACGATTTCCCCCGTCCTGGGCGGTATTCACCAAATCAGATCGTAAGGTACCGCTGTTTCTTCAAAGGCGGTGAAAACATCATTGAAGCAGCAGACCAATATAAATATCTTGGAGTCATCTTCCATAAAAACGGACATTTTACAGAAGCCCAAGAACACTTGACAAGGGAATAAAGCTGCACATATCTTGAAGAGAACGTTTTATGGTCAAAATGTAAACATGACAACAGCTACATCCCTATTTGATTCTGTAGTCTCTCCCATCTTCACATATGGGTCGGAGGTGTGGTTCGCATCCTCTTACCAATACAGTGATGAAATATGTCAAGAACAGAAAATGCAGCATCTGCTCAAACCTTATCTTGCGAGCAATTCCCCACACGAAACTGCGCATATTAAATGCTGCAGGCAACTTTGAAGGGTCCATTAAAGACGCTATGACCTGACCAGGTTTGGGAGAACTGGGGAGATTCCCGATTACTTTTATAAAGTGATAATCCAGATTATTGTCATCTGGATACTCATGTTAGACTCAGACCAAGACTCTTATCAACAACAGATTTATCAGGACACCTCTCAGGACACCGAAGAAAACAAAATGGACGAAGTTTATACGACAAAACTTGTCAACGATAGAATTTCAGCACGTCTGGGAAAATCAGGGTACATTCAGTGTGACTCGCCTGAACGCAAAGCTGGAAACGTTTCATGTTGACTTCTGGTGGTAACAAAAGAATGAAAACACATCCAAGCTACAATTTTATTCCACAGTTGCTGTTGAATACAAACAGGCTTCTTTGGAGCAACTCGTTGACACAGATTGCAGACAAGCACTAACTAGATTACGAAAAGCGCCCGTGAACTTCAAATTGAGTGGGGCCGTTATACACACACTGTCGGAGAAGACAGATTACGCACGACATGCCACGTTGTTCA
>JADBJO010008153.1:20000-27500 GCA_016801955.1 Conus betulinus | reverse complement strand
AATACAGTGGTGATGATGATGATGATAATGATTGATAATGAAGATGATGATGATGATGATGATGATGATGACCCGGTAATGTTGGAAGACAATTGGAGAATATATTTTGATAGACGAGAAAATATGGTGAAGACAGTGTAACATTCTTCTCTCCCCCTCCCTGTTCCCTTCTCCCAAGGAGGCCCTTCCGCTCCGTCACCTCCCGCCCCCTTGTTGACGCTGGGCCTTTTTTGCTTTTCTTTATCTCCAGACGGATGGCCGATGGTAATTCGCGTTTTTGTGTCTGAACGGCCAGGATCGATCTCTCTCTCTCTCTCTCTCTCTCTCTCTCTCTCTCTCTCTCTCTCTCTCTCTCTCTCTCTCTCCTTCAACAAGTCAATTCTTTAGCTGATAAATTACTGCGGACAATTACCACTACCTCGTTTTTCCTTGAAATGACTGACTTCATTTGTATTGTAATTTCGTGTACTCTAAACGTATCTGTATCATGTTTTTACACGCAGTTTTGGGGAGTTATTATTGCAATACTTTTTTGCTCTGTTTGCAATGCATATATGCTAACTCCTCCCCGTTCCTACCCACTCCCCCCCCCCCCCCCCCCCCCCCCCCCTTTGTACCTTTTGTATTGTGGCCCAAGGCCGATGTACATTAAAGCTTTCTGAGTTCTGAGTTCTCTCTCTCCTTCCTTCCCTCCCACACACACACACACACACACACACACACACACACACACACACACACACACGCGCACACACACACACACACACACAATGAAGGAGTAGACATCGTAGCAACTGAAACTGGAATGATATTTAGTTCATGAATAAATCTTGTGGCTTCTTACTGTTTTGTTCTAAATGAAATCTACTTAAGAAAGAAAGAAAGAAAGAGAGAGAGGGAGACCAAACAGAAGTGAAAACGAAATCAAAACATTAAGACAGCTGTGACTGTTAAGATAATTATTTACAGAGGTACAATTTCTTGGAATATCAAAACATTCTAATGACATGTACCTTACTGATTCGCGCTCGCGCGGGTACTTTGTGTGTGTGTGTGTGTGCGCGCGCGCGCGCGTACGTGTGTGTGTGTGTATCTATATGTGTGTGTATGCGTGTGTGCGTGCGTGCGTGCGCGCAAGTGTGTGTGTGTGTGTGTGTGTGTGTGTGTGTGTGTGTGCGCGCGCGCGCGCGCCACTAAAAGTGTAGCCTGACATAAGTCCCATAGTCCGAACGAGAAGGCAGTCGCTGTGGCGGAGAGGAATGTAGTGTTGACTGGTGAATGGACTCAGAGGACGGCTCCACAAGGTAGTCCACCTTGCCTGAGGTCTACCTTCTCCCTGGTGTTCCTTTCCGTCTCCGTCTCCTCCTTCTTCATCTCCTTCTCCTGTTTCCTTCTTCTCCGTCTCCCCCTTTTCCGTCTCCTCCTTCTCCTCCTCCCGTTCCGTCTCTGTCTTCTCCGTCTGCTCCCTCTCCTCCTTCTTCTCAGTCTCCTTATCTTGTTCCTCCTCTCCTCCTTCTTTGTCTCCTTCTCCGTCTTCTTCTTCTCTGCCTCCTCCTCGTCCTCCTTCTCCCCCTCCATCTTCTCTTCCGCCTCTTCCGCCTCTAACTTCTTCTTCTCCCTCCTCCTCCTCCATCTCCTCTTCTCCTCCTCCTCCTCCTCATTGTGTTATTATTATTATTATTCGCCTCCGTATACTTCTACTTCTTCTTCTGATCATTATCATGTTTGTGTTCATATAGTTTTCATGATGAATTCTGAATAGCTTCTTTTGGACAGATTATAAATGGTAAGTGCTACGTTTTTATTGGGAAAAAAAAGCTATGAAAAGAATAAATAAATGAATAGATGTCTAAAGGAGACGGTGGTAACTATTTGTTCTTATCATTCTTTACATGCAATATCAAACACCGCTTTGGGTTTAGGATTGTATTTCCAGACATCTTAAATTAGCTCAAGAGAAATTTCAGGATGAACCGAATGAATTTATTTCTCGTTTGTGAAGAAAGCGATTCTTCATTTCACTGGATTTGATGAGAATGACGACTTGCCTTTGATTCTTCATTTCACTGGATTTGATGAGAATGACGACTTGCCTTTGAACAGGTATTTAGTTCATAAAATGAACTGACGTTTGCGTTTTAACGTTGGTTTAAAAACTTCAAAACATGCACACTTTCTCGTCTTCAGAACCCGTCACTACACCACACAATTATCTGTATCATACAACAATGTAAACACCATACAGACAATCTCATAAATCGCATCCCCTGTTCTTCAGTGATTCTTACTTAACCAGGAAAGACAATATTCACACATTACATTTGCACATTTATAAACTTTAAGAACAAAAATAAAATGTCCATAACTTGCCAGCATTCCTTGGTTGACCGTCAGTTTCCCTCATCACATGTGCGACCACGAGCTGAAGCTGCCACACTGTTGTGTCCTCCCCGATTGGCCAAATCCCAGTTGGGGGACACTGGCAACGTAGCTTTAGTCGCACCCTCACACCGAGTCTTCCGGACTCCACCGCACTCCGCCCTCTCCACGGAAAGGGCTCCTGTCAGCCTCTCCCACAGGTCTTCTCTGGCTGCAAACACCCCACCGTTGTCTGGCAGCTCCCTGTCTAGGCTCCAACAGGCTAACACGTCTTGCTGTCGACCGTCCCCACACGGGAGACAATTCTTCTCGTCGTCGGCTCCGAGGCTACAGCAACCTCCACTGTCTTACGTCCCCACCCAGGAGACAACGAGGCGACAGCAAACTCTGCTGCTCTCGCTGTATTTTCTTGAGCCCTCAGCAAGACGGGCGAGTTCACTTTCCCTTAAGTGAGTCACACACTTCCTGGTTTTCCAGGCACCTTATATCCATTCTCAAACAAGAGAGAACTCGAGTTTAACTGGTTCAACCAATGGAATCACTGGCACACACACATCACACGATTTGTACCAATAACTCCCCAAGTTATTTTTATTCCACCAATGGAATCACTAGTCACCTACACACACACACACACACCACAGCTGTTAGCACCAACAAGGACTTGGGTACCAAGTGGTTAATGCATAACCTCCTATTCAACTCATGTTCCATTCCCCAAAGCTACCCATTATACTAACAGCCTGGACTTCTCTACCAGCCAGGACTGATGCTTTAAGTGGTGACTACCTCTATAGACAACAACAAGGTGCAAACAACTCATAGGCCGAAGCCTTCCATTCATTCCTCAGAAAAGAAACGACTGAAGGGTCGCTGTACTCTGCCTGCAGGCTGACGGTCGCCTACCCGTGACGGTCACCTGACACGATTGCCTTCCTTTTAGCCCGCTGGACAACCCAGTTTAATAGCCAGTCTCATGGTGGACACTCTTCTCTATCCAGGACCGGGAGGGTCGGCAACTACTTGTCGTATCCCTCGGACATGTGAAACACTTCCCAGTAACTCCCTCTCCTTCAGTAAACTACTCGGGGTATTCCCTCCCTGGTGATGCCTGATTCGCACACTTGAAGAACCCAAGGAACTTGCTCTCAACAACAGCAAAACTACCCTTAATTTGCCTAAATGCTCGAGAACATTCGGCCGACTCATGACACCCCCCGTACCTAAGAATGTTGTTCCAATCAACATTTCCTCTAGGACGAATGTTCTCAGATTGGATAAAACAAACTCAATTGCATGGGTCGATGTAACATTACTACCCCTATGCTTCAAGACATCACTTCCATCAACATCTCTAACATGGGTAATGTGCTCAATTAAAACCAATACATCAATCAGATAATACAAAGGTCACTCTTGGTCAGTCATAAACGACTGTGCACAACATTTAATAACTCTGAACTGGCTCACATATAAATCAAGAACTCTCCCTATAGCGTTAGCTATCAGCATGTTCATACATATTAATTAATCATTCCATTCACTTCAAATAATAGCACAATCATGATTTACCCAAGGTTCAAATTCAGGGGGGTGGCAACAATCCACAAAGACATGATTCAAATTCAGGCGTGTGCCCCAACGTACGTAATATCAAAATCAAATTCAGGCGTGTGGCCACAATCTGCTCACACGGTCTCACACACAATATGCAAATCAAACATTTATCCTGATTTTGCAACTTAAGGACATTTTCACACTTTACCGAGCGGTGACAAAACAACATGAGCAAACAGATATCAACCAGAAAATCATAAATCATAACACGTGAGTACGTACTGATCCCTGCTCCATAAAAGGGCAATGAACAAAAGCAACATCAACTGAAAAACGTGTATCAAAAATGAAAAATAACACATGAATATAGGCTCAACCGCCCCACAGTGGGCCTTCAAAATAAAAAGAAAAGAAAAACAGTATTCCAAAGTCACCACAATTGTGTACACCCAACTAGCCAGCTACCTTATTTATCCCGTAGCTGTCCGTAACGGATGATCGTTCACGCCACAACAACAGCAGCCCGTAGGCAGTGGTCATACTATTGTCCCACTGCTACCACTCACACTTAAAGCGGCAACACCCTGAAGGCATTGCTCCTACTATTGTTCTACTTCTGTTGTTCACACTACAACAGCAACACCCCGTAGGCATTATTCCAACCCTTGACCTACTCCTGCCCCTCTCAATCTTGACCGCCGTTTGCGGCTCGCCAATAGTGCCTGGGGCAGACAGTTTGCGCAGGCCAGGTTTTACAAGAGAGTCAGCGCACCTTTCACACATTTTAGTCCTTAAAGGAGCGCGTGAAAATCTGCGCAATCCTCTTCTAGCCTGTTCGGCAAAATCTCCTTGACATTCAGCCCCCTTGACTTTCATTGCCTCAGGGTCTGTTGTGCGAAGATCACGTGAACTGGGCTGTCGCGTCCAGTCACTGCGACGACGATCATCTCCCCTTTTCAAAACGTTAAGAGATGATCCCTCACTCATCTTATCCGAACCGATTTTCTTTTTCTGTGTGGAACTTCCTTGGTTCGAATCCCACTCAGTGCCTATGCCCATTACTTGATGAGCCTTATCTACTTCTCCTTTTTCCAAACACTGGCCTATCTGCTACTATGAGCTGACTATCTTCGGCATTCTCTAACGATGGCTGGTCACCTCGACCTTCTTGCCATGCGTTATTACAGCCACCCTGGTTCCAGCCCAGCTGCCGGTTCCAGTTACTCTGTGGTCCCTCTTGGCCCCGACCCTGAGGTCTGCCACCATGACTCCTACATTTCTGACTACCACGGCAACGCCAACAACTTTTTGAACCACCACTACGACCGCCATGGCCTACAGCACTGCCACTACGGCCGTCTCCATGGCCCACGGCCCCGCCATTACGGCCTATTTCATGGTCCACTGCACCACCACCACGGCCACCTTCATGGTCAACGCTAGCTCTACTGCCAGCGGTGCCTGCGCACTTCACCTGCTTTCTGTTTACTTTCCTGTAGGAGTCCCTACCCTGCACTATCCTTGCTTTCCCTACTGACTGGCAGCCTGGTTAGGCTTTGGGAGGATGTACCTACCCCCTAACAAGCTGGATAGGGAAGATTATTTTGCACTGCTGCAGTGAGAGTACTCCTGACAAAATCTGACTCTACTTTGACACGGGCCAAAGGCAGCCGATTAATTCTTTCCATCTGCATATCGCACACAGGTGGTTTCCCCCTGTATAGTCTGTCTCCCTCACAAAACCGGGTTCTACCATTGCCGCCAGAGTCAATCCTGTATCTAACAAGCAGGTCACCGGCTTCCCGTTTACTACTGCCCTAGTAGTTGGTGGTGGTACTCTGCCTTCCTGTTGAACTGCATCAACGGCAACAACTGAATGTATTCGCAGTCCGCTACAGTCCTTGGCGATATGACCCTCTCGCCCACATTTAAAACATGTGCGTTTCACTCTAACATTCTCTTGAGTCCCACTGTTGCCACGGGACTTCGAATCCGCTTGTAACTGTGGTCTCGCCTCCTTTGTGTAGGGAGTCGGCGAATCACTCCCTGCCTGTGTGGTCTGGGCATTACGGGACGACTGGTTCGATCCCTTCACCCCGTTACGCGCTGATCATGGGCAGATTCATACCTGTCTGCAACTTTCACTAACTCCTCTAAACTTCCTAATTCTCTTTCTGCCAGAGAATACTGTGAGATCCTTCCGACAAGTGGAGAGAATTTGCTCCTTAACGATCTCCTCCCTCAAAGATTCAAAAGTTTGTTCGATGTTTCCTAACCTAATCCATTTATCAAAGAGAGCCCTAAGCCGATAAAGGAACTGTACGTGTGTCTCACCTGATTACGAACAGTTTCTCTGAACAATTTCCTATATCTATCGGCGGTTACCTGGTACCTCTGAAACAAAGCATCGCGCACCGACTCATAATCCCTCTGTTTTTTCCGGCGGTAAGCAGAAAAAAGCATCCCTAGCTTTGGGTGTCAGCAGCGCGGACAAATTTGTGGCCCACCGTTCTTCGGGTAAGCCCTGATCTTTGGCAATCCTTTCAAATTGCGAAATGAAATCTCTAAATGGTCCGGATTATCATCAAACTTTGGCATATTGATCAAGGGACTGACATGTGGTGCAAAGTTCGCTTGAGGTTTTGCGTCCACGTCCCGTTCCTTTTCCAATTTTAATTTTTCTAACTCAAACTGCCTTATCTCCCTTCTTTCTCTTTCCTCTCTTTCCCGTTCTTTCTCTCTCTTCCTTTTCCGTTCTCTCTCCTCTTTTTCCCCGTTCTCTTTCCTCTCTCTCTTTCCCGTTCTCTTTCTCTCTCTCTATTTTTTTTCTCTCTCTCTCTTTTTCCCGTTCTCTTTTTTCTCTTCTTTTTCCCGTTCTCTTTCTCTCTCTCTCTTTTTCCCGTTCTCTTTCTCTCTCCTCTTTTTCCCTTCTCTCTTCTCTCTCTCTCTCTTCCTTTTCCCGTTCTCTTTCTCTTTCCTGTTCTCTCTCTCTCTCTTTTTTCTCTCTTTTCTCTCTGTTCTTCCCGTTCCCTTTGTATTTTCTGGGCCTCGATTACACGGGGCCAGTTCTCATCTACATATGCCTTCAGTTCCCGACCCTTTAGTCCTAAAGCTTTTCCTTCTTCTATGAGGTCCATCTTTTTTCAGCGGACCCATTGTCTCAGCACCCTCTTCAGTCGACATTTTGAAGCTATCTAACCCGATCAGCCATCAGCCAGCTACACAACTACAGTAACAAGCGAGATGTCCACACGATCACTCGTAAATAAAGCGATCAAATAGTTGTGCTACACACAATCAGCCTCAACGGTAACCAAATCAAGCAAGTTCAACAAAAGGCACAGTCATGAAAAAAGATCAACACAATCAACACATGACTACGTCTTTCCCGGTAAGAAAAAAAAAATCTAGGTTTCCACAATCATGACAAATTTCAAATCCTTTTGCAATTGACAAAAACCAGAAATCAAAATCACTTATGACTCATTTATGTTCATCCCGGACGAGCCCCCAATTTGTGACGGGTCTCCGACGCTCCCCCTCGTTATTGAAATATGATTATCA
>JADBJO010008153.1:0-15000 GCA_016801955.1 Conus betulinus | reverse complement strand
CTATGTGTGTAATTTTGTGTTGTGTAATCTTTCCGCTCTGGAAGACAGGCGCTTCGTAGCTATGTAGGCCAAATTATGTCTAATTAAGAGCACACGGAAATGTGTGTTTTTTGTTTGTTTTGTATATTGTCATTTTTACAGAATATTACGGCGCGCACGCGCCCGATCTTTTTTCAAACATTTCAATCACTCACACTGATTTTATTTAGCATTTTGATGACAAATATACCGAAAGCTAATCCAAAGACTGACGGCACACTTTGCTTTTGATGTATGTTTATGGATGAAAGTAACTATGAAACGAATAACTCCTTCAAGTCGTTATATTACATAAAAATTGTATACTAACATGAACTTAATAAAAAATCAGAATATTCTTTTACAAGAAAACAGGCTTTCATTTTCATTAAAAAAAAATAATGCTTTTTAATTCTAGGTATGACGTAGAGAAAGTACCTTTTTTTTTTTCGTAGATGGCACTGAAATAAAGAACATTAAACTCATCAAATCTCTAGGTGCCGTCTTCACTTCTAAACTGTCATGGAGGTAGCATATTGATCACATTTTCAGTAAGGCAAGGAAAGTGGTAAACTGTCTTCACTTCTAAACTGTCATGGAGGTAGCATATTGATCACATTTTCAGTAAAGCAAGGAAAGTGGTAAACTGTCTTCCAGTAATAAAGCAAGCAGCCGTGGAGACGAGATACCTGAAATCAACGTTTTCATCAACGGCTCTTGTCCGCTGTAGGCAAAACCTATGTTTGAACAGTTTTTCTTTAGCGCACCACCACATCTGTTGCACAAACTGCAGAGTACTGATTGCAAAGCTTACAACTATATTTGATTTAGTGCTGAAACTAATCCGAAAACGTTGTCAAAACTATGACCATGCTTCTTTGTGTAGAGAGATCAAAATAAGACGCCTATTGCACGACGTGAGCCTAAGATCTCTGCATGCAAAATTCTATTAAAAGAAAATTACATGTATATGTGGACAACACATTTTCGTTTATCCATCTATTCATCCATTGTCCAAGAGCAAGGGGAATTATTTGGCAAGACTGCCGTTTGAAGGATTATCAGATTGATCCCATCTGTCATCTCTCTCCAGTATGTTGAATATTGCCTCGTTTCTTTGCTCAGTCTGTGAGTGTTACGGCGTTTAGTGTGAGTATTTGCTTGGGACTAAGTTGTTAGATTTTGAGTTGATAGGCATTGTTGACAAGCATTAGTCGTCTAGTATGTATCGAACTTTGAAGTGCACTCAGATACTTCCGTTTTTTTCCACACGCTAGAAGCACACATGCATGCACACAAAGACATGTACACACGCACGCACACTCAGACACATGCACGCACACACGCACACATACACGCGCGCGTGCTCACACAAACCTAGTCTCGGTAAACACTCGTTTATATACAAACACAGTCATACACATACAGACCCACGCTTATCTTACATCACTGTAACAAAGCACACAATTATACAGATTCATTAACACACTCCACGTCTCCAGCATATTGTTTGATATCACTTTAAGTAGAAAGACATTAGCTTGAAGAATACACACACACACACACACACACACACACACACACACACACACACGCGCGCGCGCGCGCGCGCGCGCGCGCGCTCACACACACGCACGCACGCAAGCACGCACGCATATACACATATACCCGCGCGCGCAAGGACACAAGCACGCACGCACGCATACACACACATTAAGCGATTCGTGCTCCGACACTCTTATAGGTTTGATTTATATTATCTGCATATAACACGATTTGAATTCCCTTCCGCGTTTATACTTTGCAGTGCCTGACTTCATTTTTTATTTGTGTTTTGTAGGCCATCTAATTTTGGTGGTTTTTGTGTTCACCCCTTGCAGTTGGTTCAGGAGGGAGGGTATAGCTCGTGTATCTATGTTTAAGAAAATACTGGCGCACACACACTCACATGCACAGACATGGACACAGACACACACAGACAGACACAGACATACACATACACACACACACACACACAACACACACACACACACACACACACACACACACACACACACACATCCACACACACACACACACACACACCACACACACACACACACACACACACACACACACACACGCGCGCGCGCGCGCGCGCGCGCGCGCACACACACACACACACACACAACACGCCACGCACACACCATACACACACACACACACACACACACACACAGAGGAGAGGGAGAGAGAGGAGAGAGTAGAGAGAGAGAGAGAGAGAGAGAGACACACACACACACACACACACACGCACATGCAGAGAGAGAGAGAGAGGGGGGGGGGGAGCGTACGTATGCATGTCGTTGGTATCGTGAGCAATGTCATTTTGACATACTTGGGTTGTCGTGCTGGGAAGAGCACGATGTATAGTAGAAATCCGGCTCTGTGCACAATCAAGTTTGCATGATACTCCAGGCAGCAACTGCTCATTAAAGCAGGACAGAGAAAGTGAGAGTGTGGAACGACAGAGGGAAGGAAATAACTGATGTGACATCACATGTTTCAAGTACATGCTGTGTTCCTATTGCACATTGAGACAAAAATTACCGATAAAGAAAGTATCTATTTAGGTACTTCTATTTAGCATAATTTTGACCTTCAGATTATTCTGCAGCAGGTCCATTGCATGAAGTTTGATGGATGGTCGATGTCATCTGACTCGCTGGGTTCGTTAGTATGTAGGTATGGTATGTATTCAATCACACAACAACGACTAACGACAAAGACAACTATGAACTATGAAGGTTTGGACACAGATGAACAATGAACAAAGATAGCACTGAACTGTCAGAGTTTGGAGTATGTAAAGAAAGGCGGGACGCGTTGTTTTATCTCTGACAGCAGAGGTGTAATACCTGCTGGAGTATGTGAAGAAAGGCGGGACGCGTTGTTTTATCTCTGACAGCAGAGGTGTAATACCTGCTTTCTGCAGGATACACTCCAGATCCCACATTAGATAAACATTCTGCAGAATGGGTTTCAGCTCCATATTCGCCTCTTCTAATACAAACTCGAGGCTTGGTGGCAATACCTTTGAACGATGTCTAGTGTAATTTTGTTTTTTAGTTGAAGATATAACATGCAGTCATAACAGGAGACAGGAATTTGGTGTTCGACGGTGTAGTAGATTACTATACATGCTCACAATACCGAAGAACGTAAAAAAAAAAAAAAATTAATGGGGACAGTCAATTAACAGATGAATGTTGAAACTTAAATTCAGAACTGCAAGGTTTTCCTTAAAATGGAAGTAACCCAGTACAAGAAAGCACTCCTGACCTTTGTTGTGCTGACAAAATACTTGTTCTGACATTTCTAATTCAGTTCTAACTCTAGAAAATGATCTCAGGCGGGGAAAAAACCCAAACACATTGTAGAAAGGTTGATAAAGAAAAGCAAAACCGTTCAAGAGCACAGATGTCGTACAGAGTATCCTAAACGATTTGCTAACATCAGTTGAAGGGTGGACCAGCTGGAAACAGGCGAAGCCGGCCCTTAGTCTGATCAGTGGGATGGCAGCTTCCACCTGAGTCAAGTTTCAAAGGCGCCAGAACTTGCGGAGAGGGCTTTGAGAGGCGGTCGTAGGAAAGGAACAGGCGAGACAAACATTCAAAGGAACGATCTGTCTCTTCCTGCTGTTGAAGGGCCGGCGCGTTTTTTTGATCGTTCTGTGTACTGGTCAGAGAATGTTACTACTGTAGTGCACCGATAAAAACACCACGTAACGACTGTCGGCCGTTTTCCCTCGAATGCCAGCGAGCCCTAAGACAGTCCAGCGAACTCTCGCCTTTTCCTAAGCCCGCTCGCCGCTAGAGTGTGCTATGAAAGGCTGACACCGGCCAGTGAAGCGAGAATTCTCCCCACCTCGGCTCTATAGAACGCACAACGAACGTCGCCCCAAAGGACGCCGAGGCATCAGCAGCTGTCAGGTAACAGCTGTCCTCCCTAACCGAACAGCTTCATCTTCAACTAATAGGGTGGAATCAGTTGGGACAGGAACAACAGGGCATGCGGTCAGTGTCTGCCGTCAATCAGTGTCCTGGGCAAATGAGAAGTCAGTTGGGACAGGGACAACAGGGCATGCGGTCAGTGTCTGCCGTCAATCAGTGTCCTGGGCAAATGAGAACATGTCAGCTGACCGGTCGGGTGGGAGGGCAGGGGAGGGGAGTGGGTATGAGGGGAACGGGGCGTGGTGGGGAGAGGGAAGAAGGTGAGGGGTGCAGGGAGGGGGAAGGGGTTGAGAGGGGGCAGTGAGGGAAGCTGGTGAGGTAGAAAAGGGGCAGGGAAGGGGATATATAGCTTTCAGTCTGTCTGTCCGTCTGTCTTTGTGCTGTCTGTCTGTCTGTTGTCTCTGCCTACCTGTCTGTCTCTCTGTCCGTGTCTGTCTGTCTGTCTGTCTCCCCTGTCTGCCCCCCCCCCCCCCCCCCCTTTCCCCCTCCTCTCTTTCTCGCTCTCTTTTCTGCTGTTCTTCAATCAGGTGTTTTTTTGTGAGTGCTCTCATCCTTAAGAGTCTTTGCGTGCCATCCTGTGCTAGTAAAATGGCTCTAAAGATATTGTGTCCGTATATTCAAACCTGTAATGGTTCTCAATAATAACAGTTTGATGAATTGTTAGCAATATACGATTGTGAAGAACTAGGTATAGAAATCCGTCACTTGTTAATCTAGAAGAGAGTGTTTTGATTTGCACATGTATCTCATTGCAACTGGTGTGAACTTTCCAACTGCAACCTTGCTGTCCTGTGACACATTAGGCTCTGTGTGAAGCCACATCATGAAGTGGAGCGGAGTCATCCTGGTCCCATGTCCGAGTTGCATGAGCAGCGAACTAACCAATACGATCAAAAAAAAAAAAAAAAAAATCCTGCATGTGTAGAACGCCATGGGTATCGCCCCTATTACTGAAGAAAGCCCGCTATAGACAGTACGCAGAACAGTTTTCTTGCTCTGAGAAAGCTCATTGCTTGGAGAAATAGCATGTATTATTGAGTCTTTTTTTTTTTTTTACATGTGAGTTGACTTCAACACGGTGTGACAGCCCTGATATGTGACCCTTTGCGGTCGGCTGGGCTATAAACATTACCTTACCTTACCTTTGTATTATCGATATGTCGTAGTTAGAGACAAATCTGTGGTTGAGAAAAAAAAATTATTTAGATGACAAAAACAATTTTTCTGTGTCTCCCCTCATGGATTTAACGAACCCATTACCGCCTTACATAAACAAAAGCCGGTTTAACGCTGTTTCTGGGGTGAATTACGTATTATTACTTCACCTTTGCACTTTACCCGGTGTAACAGCCCATTCTTACCCCCCCCCACCCCCCTCTGGAACTTACCCCAGGTAAGTCTGGGCTAGTCTGCTTTTACCCCCGGGGTCATTCCAGGACTAGCTGGAACTTACCCCCCCCCCCCCCCCCCGCCAGTTGGAACTGACCCCCCCCCCCCCGCCTCCCCCCCAGTCATCTACATTGCACAAGGTACACAGGCACTCAAGACACACTAATTAGCTGTAAAAATAGTTAAAATCTTTGATATACGTTAAAGTGACCGATAGTCAGTGACACTGACCACTGGTTGTCTGCATTACACAAGGTGTACAAACACTCATGAGATACTGATTAATTGTAAAATAGTCGAAATATCTGATTTATAAAATAGTAGTTAAAAGAGGCAAACCGGGATGAAGCAACAAACGGTACTTGGTCACAACGACACGTGGTCACAACGACATTTTGTCACAACTACGCTTGGTCACATTGGCACTTGGTCACATTGGCATGTAGCCGTCTTTCTTTCCCACGCATGCACGGGCGTACTCACACACCCGAATATTGACCCACGCATGTAAGCTAGCGCGAGAAATGTTAATACGTATCTGTTAGTGAACCAGGTGTGTGTGTGTGTGTGTGTGTGTGGGGGGGGGGGGGGGGGGGGGGGGGGGGGTAGTAGGAGGTCCATCTATTGAGAAGAGTCTAGAACTACACTTTGTCTAAACCCAACTGACTGTATATAGGAAATGGGAGGGGGGGGGGGGGTAAAATATGCAGGCTACACATTTTTTTTTTAAAGGCGGGTGGTGCGTGTTTTGGAAAAGGCAGAGAGGAATTCTGAGAGTGTTGCTCAAAATTTCCTGACCAACACTGCAGGTGCTGTATCTCTCGGGCCTGGTTGACGCCGGGGATATATTATGAAAGGAAGCGTAGAGTACAGCCCTGTCATGTAGTCTCAGACCGAAATGGAAATCCGTAGCATCATCTTAATCATCCTCATTCTCATCGATCAGCATTAGAAAAAAAAATGTCTCAAATTCTGTGGCCCTTCATGCCCTGCTCTTTATGGTGACCTCAATTTCGATGTCCTCTCCACGTCTGTGGCCTTGGTTTGGTTCCGTCGGGGTCACGGTATCGGCGAGTCCATGGGGGCTGTCGTTGGACGGACGTGGTGGCGCCCTCCGGAGGGAGAGCTCACTCACGCCGGCTCCGCGACTAAGCAATTATTGTCGTCAGTAGGGGGCTTAGTAGGTGGTGTCCTGCGTATGTTAGATCAGAACAGGCGCCACTGAACACCACCGAAGTGACTCGGCAGCAGTGCAGTGTCTCCTCCGGTGGTGCTCTTGACGACTTGACATTGACTGCTCCCTGTGGATTGCCGGTGCCGGGGCTGCGGCGGGGGACGACCGGGCTGTGGCTGTGGATGGGGTGTCGGAATGAGCGGCGTGGGGGCACTGCCTGTCCTCACCTCCTGCCTTCACCTCCCTGTGTCCTCACCTCCCTGCCGTCACCTCCCTGTGTCCTCACCTCCCTGCCCTCACCTCCCTGTCCTCACCTCCCTGTGTCCCTCACCTCCCTGCCTTCACCTCCCTGTGTCCTCACCTCCTGCCCTCACCTCCCTGCCTCCTCACCTCCTGCCTTCACCTCCCTGCCCTCACCTCCCTGCCCTCACCTCCCTGTGTCCTCACCTCCCTGCCCTCACCTCCCTGTGTCCTCACCTCCCTGCCCTCACTCCCTGCCTCACCTCCCTGTCCTCACCTCCTGCCCTCATCTCCCTGCCCTCACCTCCCTGCCCTCACCTCCATGCCTTCACCTCCCCCTGCCCTCACCTCCCTGTCTTCCACCTCCCTGTCCTCACCTCCATGCCCTCACCTCCCTGCCCTCACCTCCCGCCCTCACCTCCATGCCTTCACCTCCTGCCTTCACCTCCCTGTCCTCACCTCCATGCCTCACCTCCCTGCCCTCACCTCCCTGCCCTCACCTCCCTGCCCTCACCTCCCTGCCTTCACCTCCCTGCCCTCACCTCCCTGTCTTCACCTCCCTGCCCTCACCTCCCTGCCCTCACCTCCCTGCCCTCACCTCCCTGCCCTCACCTCCCTGCCCTCACCTCCCAGTCCTCGCCCTCCCTGCCTTCACCTCCTGTCCTCACCTCCCTGCCCTCACCTCCCTGCCCTCACATCTGTGGTGAGTGGTGATTGACATCGGGGGACATGTGTTGAGTGGTGACAGCAGGGGGACATGTGGTGAGTGGTGACTGACAGCAGGGGGGGTAGTGAGTGGTGACAGCAGGGGGACATGTGGTGAGTGGTGACTGACAGCAGGGGGACATGTGGTGAGTGGTGACTGACAGCAGGGGGACATGTGGTGAGTGGTGACTGACAGCAGGGGACATGTGTTGAGTGGTGACAGCAGGGGTACATGTGGTGAGTGGTGACAGACAGCAGGGGCACATGTGGTGAGTGATGACAGAGAGCAAGGGGATATGTGGTGAGTGGTGGCAGACAGCAGCGGGACATGTGTTGAGTGGTGACAGCAGTTGGATATGTGGTGAGTGGTGACAGACAGCAGGGGGACATGTGGTTAGTGATGAGACAGCAGGGGGACATGGGTTTGAGTGGTGACAGACAGCAGGGGGACATGTGGTGAGTGATGACAGCACGGGGACATGTGTTGAGTGGTGACAGACAGCAGGGGGGATGTGGTGAGCGGTGACAGACACCCGGGGGGGGGGGGGGGGGCATGTGTTGAGTGGTAACAGACAGCAGGGGGTGTGTGGTGAGTGGTGACAGACAGCAGGGGGACATGTGTTGAGTGGTGACAGGACAGCAGGCAGACGTGTGGTGACTGATGACAGCAGAGGGATATGTAGTGAGTGGTTAGAAACAGCAGGGGGACATGTGTTGAGTGGTGACAGACAGCAGGGGATATGTGGTTAGTGGTGACAGACAGCAGGGGGATATGTGGTGGTGTGAGTGATGACAGACAGCAGATGACAGACAGCAGGTGGACATGTGGTGAGTGGTGACAGCAGGGGGACATGTGGTGAGAGGTGACAGACAGCAGGGGGACACATGTGGTGACAGACAGAGTGGGTGGGAGTGGGACAGCAGGGGGGACATGTGGGTGAGTGGGTGACAGACAGCAGGGGGACATGTGGTGAGTGGTGACAGACAGCAGGGGGACATGTGGGTGAGTGGTGACAGACAGCAGGGGGACATGTGGTGAGTGGTGACAGACAGCAGGGGGGACATGTGGTGAGTGGTGGTGACAGGAGGGGACATGTGGTGAGTGGTGACACGACAGCAGGGGGGACATGTGGTGAGTGGTGACAGACATACGCAGGGGGGACATGTGGTGAGTGGTGTGACAGACAGGGGGGACATGTGGTGGTGGTGACAGACAGCAGGGGGGACATGTGGTGAGTGCTGACAGACAGCAGGGGGGGACATGTGGTTGAGTGGTGACAGACAGCAGGGGGGACATGTGGTGAGTGGTGACAGACAGCAGGGGACATGTGGTGAGTGGTGACAGACAGACAGGGGGAC
The DNA here is from genome assembly GCA_016801955.1 of Conus betulinus. Classification (NCBI taxonomy): domain Eukaryota; kingdom Metazoa; phylum Mollusca; class Gastropoda; order Neogastropoda; family Conidae; genus Conus; species Conus betulinus. The sequence goes on along the minus strand of JADBJO010008153.1, from coordinate 6,123 downwards.
ATGTGGTGAGTGGGTGACAGACAGCAGGGGGACATGTGGTGAGTGCTGACAGACAGCATGGGGACATGTGGTGGAGTGGTGACAGGACAGCATGGGGACATGTGGTGAGTGCTGACAGACAGCAGGGGGACATGTGGTGAGTGGTGACAGAGCAGCATGGGGACATGTGTTGAGTGGTGGCAGACAGGATGGGGACATGTGATGAGTGGTGTGACAGACAGCCAGGGGATATGTGGTGAGGTGGTGACAGACAGCAGGGGGACATGTGGGGAGTGATGACTGCATTCAATGCAAGGTTCTCCTGTCCTGCAAAAGTACTGCTTCTCTGGCAAAATCCTCTGTTGTGTCGAAAAGACCCGACTATTATGACGGCAGTTAGACCGACTATGATGTTGAAGGTAGTTCTCTTTGACTTCACCTGTTTGATCAATCAACCTATTAACTTCTGTCCACCCATAATCAGTTTCTGCGTATATTCTGCCGGAACTCCAAACGTATTGATTTTTTACACGGCAGGACAGGTATTGCGCGAAAACGGGACTCGGACGAACGTGAGATTTTGCAAGACACTTTCTGAATACTTCAGCAGTAATGATTCATTCGCTTTAGAAAAAGTTGTTGACTTTTTTTTCCATCTCGCCAACTTTTCTGACAAGATTTCCTTATCTTATTTCCCAATGTGTACCCACGACGCGATTACCCTCTTCCCCTCTCCCTTCTCCTTCTCTAGCACCCGAAGACAGGGGTCTTTTGCTTCACCCGGACCAGTTTCAACCCAAGACCGGCGTGAATTGATTTGGTGAGGCCAGACTGGTTTTTTTCCCTCAGCTTACATGACTCTGAGTTCCATGGTACCTGCCCATGGCCGGAACCAATGAAATAAGGTCGTCTAAGCACCATCCAGTGGGAATCTGTAGTCCGGCTGTGCCACCATGAAGGCGCGCATTCTGTGGTGCCTCACGAGTGGTTCTGTATTAACGTCCTCACTCATAGGCATGAGAAAACACGGCCCGCCTGGCCGCAAAGTTCTTCCGTTATACACACAAAGGAGTTCATGATTTTTCTATCGTGGACCGCGTTTTCTTGCACTCCACCCGAAGGTAATCAACGTCCCTCTGTTCGTCGCACAGGACTATGATGATAGCCTGGGATCCCTGCACCATAGCAGCACCCAGTATTGTCAAACCGACCCCTCCCAAAAGACGAGTGTTCTGTGGTCCATCATTATCTCCAACATCCCGTATCTCCCTGCTGTCCTCCCACCGTCATCACCAGGTCACCCCTGGACAGACACCAGCCCAGCCAGCACAGGGTCACCCTGACAGAACCCAGCCAGCCAGACAGGTCACCCCTGACAGAACCCAGCCAGCCAGCACAGGTCATCCTCGTGAACCATCTCTTCGTGGGAAGTGGAAGGGAAAGGGGGAGGGGGGGGGGGTCTGGGGGGAGGGGGGAAATAGTATTCCCGCCCTTAATAGTCATCAGACCAAGGGGAAGTGGTCACGGCTTTTCATCTTCCCCACGCTCCATCACCCCTTCCCTTCTCCAAGGTCACATGATTCCTGTTTCCCATGTCTCAGATGACCAGAATCAATTCCCGTGTCCTCTCACCAGGGTGCGTTGAAGGTGACCCCTGACATAGACAGTCCCAGGGCTCCATGCTTCTCAACTCTCCCTGCCCACACCGCAGGGTTCTGTCCACCACCCGGACCTGCCCCCCACCCAGTAGTGCTAGTGGCCAGCGTGCACACCTCAGGAACTTCTTAGTGTCGCGGCTGGCCTATAAGCGTAACTAACTGCGAGTAACGTCAGCCTGGTGGTTATCGTTATAGTAATCTAAGGCCGTCACTCTTTCTATGTTACTGTACTGGTATTTTGTACGTAAATTTGTTCGAAATTTGTTTATGGTTAATATTTGCGTGGTCGTTCTCTTTATAAAAAATCGTGATATAATCAAGATATTGAACTCTATGGGTGTCTTCATAGCTTCAGAAGCGACTGTGACAGTTACACGATTCGACGTCTTAGCGTATACTATACTGGGACAGGGACTATGACAATTACTTTTCCGCTGTATTCGCTGAATTGGGTGGACATGTTTTGTGATGCATTAAAAAAAAAAATACATAGCATTATGTTGCCTAATGAGCTTCAAGCAATGATCATTTTTGTCCCAGACCACTGATGAAATTTTCTTGTTAGCATCTTATGTAAACGTGTTGTCATCTTGCCATTTTGTCTTGGACTGAGCTCGATTTGTATTGGTGATCAACATAAATACCTCTACAAACAGGCCGACTAAAGCTTGCTTAAAGATAGGTTAATTAATGCTTACCACTTGATCGACAAAAAAAATCAGACGTGCCCTCCATCCTATTTTGATCCAAAATAACTGTTTTCTTTTCTTTTTTTTTTTTTGGCTTTTCTAAATCGCGACTATCTGACGTAATATCTAACCAGTTGATATCAGTTTTAGAGAATAGATAGTCTAATTAGGCATTGATACTATGCTTGCACTCAAAAAGGTTGAATAAGATATGTTCACTGGTCTGTAAATGATGAAGTCCGAATATCTTTAATGACTTTTAAATCGAATGGCATTTCGTTAGTGATTAACTTTAAAAGAGACCAATTATTTCTTGTCGGTTCTTGTACAGAAATTTGTAAGAGAGGGTGGTGTTGTTACAAAAAAATTTTGAACATATGATGGAAGATATATTGAGTTGCTCTGTATAAACTGTCTCAGTAGGTGATATTAATGCTGACTTATTAAAATCTTATGACGTACGTGAAAGATCCTAGGGATTATTTAGCCTAACACAGTTGGTAGACACAGCCATCAGGAATAGTTTACAGTCTGGAACAGTAATTTGATCATATTCATGTAACTAGCGCTGATAAAATATTAGAAAAATTTCAGTTCCAGTCTAGGGCATAGTGATTATATCCAAACGTACCTAACCCCAGACGAGGAAAGGTACAAAAATCTCCGGGTATGGTCACACACACACACCCACACACACACACACACACCACACCACACACACCACACACACACATATATATATATATATGGGGAAAAACAAGTGCGGTTAACAATTCTTCCATCATTACAGTAATGATCTGGCGAAGATTTGAAATGGAGAGGAAAAAAAATACATTTAAGATGAAGTAAATGGGAAAATGTATATCATAATATGAAAATCCTTTCACTAGCTGCATGAGAACACTTATATATATATATATATATATATTTTTTTTTTTTTTTTTGTATATGTACAAATACAATTTCGTTTTTTTTGTACACAAAACTTCATACAAAACACTAAATGGGGAAGAATTTATGTCGAATCCATGCTTGGACATCTTTTTTTTTTTTTTTTTTCTACATTTTACCAACACGCCGATGCGGACAGTGCACTGGCAGTGTGCTACAAGCTATATTTCTGTGTGAATATGGCTCTCTTAGAACCAAGCGACTTCAACTAACCGAGAAACCAGTAACCAGTAGCTGACTGCGGAGTTACTTGGCACGCTACAGCCCCAAGGCAATCAACATCCAGCAGTAACACAAACATACATTCCCACCACTTCAAAACCAGTCGGCAGTATCTTCCACCAACACACACACACACACACACACACACACACACACACACACACACACATACACACACACACACACACACACACACATATAATATATATATATATATATATATATATATATATATATATATATATATATATATAGACACATACACACACCACCACCACCATACCCCATTACCCACTTTATACAGAGTTGCAGACACCTCCCTTTAATTTATTCTATTTCATTTTATTTTTATATTTTTATCTTATTGTATCTTTTTAAAATGTATTTATTCATTCATTATATTTATTGTTTTATTCTATTTTGTTTTATCTTTTTTGTTATTTAAAAAAAAATTATTTACTTCATTTTTTGCCTTATACATCTGATTTATTAGCATTACCCACACCCTCACATACAAACTAACCACACATAATACTATCATCACTGTCGCCACCTGTTATAGTGTTAAAGTCGTTTTATTTATTGATGATTGATTTTTTTTTTTATCTGCATTATTTTCCTTTTTTCTTATTATTTTCCTCCCTTTTTTGCCCCACAAAGCACTATTATCAATTCACCATAATCACTACCATCACTAATATATCATACTATTTCTACAAAACAAGCTACAAAAACCCCATGTTTCACACAACCCCTCCCCCCCTTCCCTCCCCCCCCCCCCCCTCCCCCCCCTCCCCCCTTCACTATTTCCTCTCCCATGATCCCCTCCTGGGTGGCCTCGTTTCCGTCCGGCGGCCATTTTGGTCGTGCGACGAATATAAGAGCTACATGATTTCTCGTTCTTCGTTTTCACTGCCCTAAACGTCACTTGTTTTTGCCTGCAGAAGACCCAAGAGGTCGAAATGCATTGTGTCTTGTCCTGTACTTTGTGTGTCTGTATCCACGGGAGTAGATAACCCGATCTCTTTCTAAATTTTGCGGAATTAGTTGTTGAAATTCAGATTAGCAAAAAGCTGTTGCAAGCCACAGACAAAGGCCTTAAGTTTGAGAAACAAGCAAGCAAGAGCTACGACTAGAAATCCCCGAAAAAGATATTTTAGCAACTATTTAATTCAAAGAAAGACAACAAATTTATTTGGAAATCTATTGAGGAAAAAAAAAAAATCCTTAACTCTGACGCCCGTAGACGTCACAAACATTTTACCTCTGTAACCGAAAGAGTTGTTACGACAGACAAACATTTTACCACTGTAACCAAAGAGTTGGTTACGACAGACAGACATTTTACCACTGTAACCCAAAAGGTTGTTACGACAGACAAACATTTTACCACTGTAACCTAAAGAGTTGTTACGACAGACAAACATTTTACCAAACGTAACCCAAAGAGTTGTACGACAAACATTTTACCACTGTAACCCAAAGAGTTGTTACGACAAACATTTTACCACTGTAACCCAAAGAGTTGTTACGACAGACAACTCGCAGTCAAATGACATGCAAGTATTCACACTTTCTGTGACTCAAAAACTGATTCAATCTAAAACTTCGTACCCCATACATTAGTGTGCTGAAGTATACAAAGAATGATGTTTGAAGACAGCCCTGATCTCATGGCCTGGATGGACCCTCTAAACAGAAATTCCGAAGATATCTGCACCCAGTATTTCTGAACATAATTATTGTTCGTACGTTTGTAAATTCTGTCTTAAGAAATATTTCTACCAACAGGCTTTTAAAAAACGCCGAAGAGCCAAAAGTGCTGTGCGTTTTTAACGTCTGGGGGTTCATCAGACCTTTTCACTACAGACCGATTTCGGTTCGGCTACATTGAAAACACGCTAACGGATTCCTGGTGTTCCCTTCGTCCATCAATGTTTCTTGTCCTTCATCCCAATCACTGTGGGTTCCTCAGCGAGACATTCTTGCCACACCATGCTCACAAACCTTACATGGGGATGGCAGTTCAACGTAAACAATGATTTGTTCACCGCGTCTGTTATTAGAAGATTTTGTAAAAAACTTTTGACACTATTGATCTGATCCCCTCTCCAGTAAACTTATCGTGTATGGACTTTCGTCACATTTGCTGATCTCCATCATCCGTTTTTGAAACTTTGAAGACAAGGCATTTTTAAAAGAAGAAAGTCATGTCATCTCTCATACAGAATACAGTATTCTCTCGATGTCCTATCTTAGGCCCTGTTTTGTTTTCTGTTTATATTAATGGGATCTTCCACCACATGCAAACATGCTTTTGTAAACTTTTCTGGTAAAACTTTTTGCGGGTTTGACTCTACCTTTTCGTAACAAAGACAGGGATGTTAGCTTCGGGTCGTGTAAACGCGGACTTTTAAACATTAAAATGGTTTAAGTGTGTGTGTGGTTTGTCTGTGTGTGGAGGGGGGGGGGGGGGGTGCGGACGTTGGGTGAGTTGGTATGCGTGTGTGTCGTGGTCGTGTGTGTGTGTGTGTGGGGGTGTGTGTGTGGTTATGAGGATTTTCGCGTGTTGTTGTTGATATTGTGTTGGCGTTGATGTTGTTGTTGTTGTTGCTCGGCTCTTC
>JADBJO010008152.1:90000-92500 GCA_016801955.1 Conus betulinus | reverse complement strand
CTTCTTCTGTTTTTTAATTGTCCAAACATGCAATAACAACTAACTAACATACATAAATCAATACATTAATCCACAGTAGCACATATTTAACGCATACAAATGTACATGCATTTTTTTTTTACACGGGCACACATGCCAAATAAATTCTAATAACTGGCATTAATCCTGTGTACCCAGGTTGTGGACGAGATTAAATAAAAAAAAAAAGAGTATACAGTACTTATTAGCATAATACACTCCACACACACACACACACACACACACACACACACACACACACACACACACACACACACACACCCTTGCGCATACCTTCATATGATACCCTAATATAACCTTTAGTTCCCTAGTATTTTGATATAAGGTGACCATTTTGTTAAGTACGTTGCATGATTCACACCTCCATTAAGGACATATATTTCTCCATCTTATGTCTATAGTCCAGCTCCTTCAAAAATATGTTTATATTAGGTTTTGTCTTGTTAATTCTACATTTATATATGAAGTATTTCCCCATTAAAATTATCAGGTGTAGTATATCGTCGGTTTTTGTTTTCTCATCCGTACCAAAATAATATAATCTCCACGTTAAGGGATAATCTTACACAATGTGAACAGTTAACTTGCAGCACTCTTTCCAGGTCTTTCAAAAAAATACGGGTAAACTCACATTCCCACAGATAGTGATTAATTGAGTCTTTCTCTCTAATGCAGAAATTACATTTGTCGCTATCAATAATTTGCATACTTTTCAACACACTATTTTTTACTAGAAATTCTGTGGCATATCTTAATTTGGAACCATTTCAGTTTTGTTTCTTTAATTTCTTAATCCTTTTTCAGTACATCTACCCAATCTATTGGTATATTAAGACATTGTTCTCACTTCATAAATGCACTAATGTTAAGAACTCCATTGGTTTCCACCATAATATCGTAATAAGCACGTGATCCTTTATCAATACTACAAATTTTTTGAAGTGCTAAAGTTTTTATCATTACCAATGTACTATCTAATTGCAATCTTCTTTCTTTGTATAAGCTTTGATCGAACGCATGCAACTTATATGAGTTAGAAAATTGATATGAAAGCCCATTTTCGCCGACAGTTCAGAGCAGCTTAGAAAATTACCATCCTCATCGAGTAAATGTTTAACTAGAAATATATTGTTCTGCATCCATTTCTTGTAAAAAAACGGTTTTGCTCCTACTTTGAACTTTTCATTACAAAAGATAGGTTCAGCGGCTAAATCTGTACTCTCAATTAATTCTACCTCTTTGCAGAATCTTTGATACGACTGAAAGACTCCTTTCCAAAATCTGTTTATAACATTACTTTCAACAAATCTGTCAGGGCCATATGCGTCAATGATACCTATTTCGGGACATAATGAATGTAATATTATTTTCCACTTGTGGTCGTGCATGTACACCTTCCGTATCCAGGCGATTTTTTTAAGGAGCTGATGTATATTTTCAGGTCAGGTATACTTATCCCTCCTTTTGTATATTATGTATTGAGTATTTTCTTTTAATTTTATCATTTTTTTTATTCCAAACAAATTTGAAACACATTTTCTGTAATGAAGCGATCTGGGAATCAGGAGGATTCGGTAAAGAGGATCCATAAGTACACCAGTTTTGATAGCACTAATGATTTGAGCACAGCTACTCTACCTAATGGTGTTATTATTCTTTTTGACCATATTTTGAACAGGTTTTGGACTTCTGCGAATTTGTATTTCATATTAATTTCCGTCATATCTGATAGACTATTCGTAAACCACAGTCCTAGAATTTTGAACTGTGAGGGGTTCCATTCCATTTATAGTAGGGTAAATATGTTTTCGTGGAATTTTCTCTGTACCTAACCAAACATTAAACGTGTTTTCATAGTTCAATTTGAGTCCAGATATTTGCTGAAATTCATAAAGGTTTCTAAATAGTTTTTTCATAAGATTTCTTATCTCTTTCTAACGTAAAGGTAGTGTCGTCTGCAAACTTTTTGTATTTTAAATTCTGTATTTTCTATCTTTATGCCTTTGGTATCGGGGTCTTGCCTTATCTTGGTTGCTAGTATTTCTGCACACAAAACAAATAGATATGGAGATATAGGGTCCCCTTGAAGGCAACCTCTTCCAAGTATAAAACTTGAAGACACTTTCCCATTCACTATCACGTAAGACTTTATATTATCGTAAAAAAGATGCTATCCATCGTTGAATACCTTTCCCGAATCCGAATGCAGCCAGAATTTTTACTCATGTATGACCAGTTAACTGAATCGAATGCTTTTTCGAAGTCGACAGAAATTAATAACCCTCGTAAGTGATTCACTTCTAAATAATCTATTAAATCGTATATTGTTCGTAAACTATCTCCTATGTATCTTCCTACGAAACCCGTCTGGTCCTCGTTTATGAGCTTTGGTAGAACATTTTTATTCTGTTTGCAATACAAGCTGAAGCAATTTTGAACATTATATCTAAAGTGAGATAGG
>JADBJO010008152.1:77500-82500 GCA_016801955.1 Conus betulinus | reverse complement strand
CTCTCTTTGTTTTCGTCTTTACCTAAACTCGAGTGACATTTTGTCGCTCTCAGCTCTGCTGTGTCGTCTTTTTTTAAGACGCATTACGAGCACAACACTCGTTTAAAATAGGTCCCAGCTGTTTGGTTTCTCTCTGGTCCTGTCATGAAAAAAAAAAAAAAAAATCTAAAATTGCAGTTCTCCTGATTTGGTTTTATTTGTTTTCTCTCTGTCTTTGTTTTTTTCTCTGTCCTTCCTTCCGTTCGTTCTTTCTTTCTTTCCCTTTTCTTACGTCTTTCTCAGGTTTTTCTTTCTTTTTTTTTCCTCAGCTGAGCATTCTAATGGACAGACTCGGGGAGGAGATGGGAGAAAAGTGGAGAATGGCGGAGGGGGGGGGGGGGGGGGGGGGGGGGGGGGGGGGGGAGCACAGTTGCCATGCATTGTTTTCGGTTATTGTTTTTTTTTTTTTGTTTTGTTTGTTTTCCTTTTTACTCACAGCAATTGAAGATCGAGTAACATGTTCCACGCATTTGGTTTACTGAGGAAAAAACAATAAAATGTCTGTCAATTTGAAACAGAAAATAAAAATTTGAGCTTCCATACAGGCAGCAGACTTGCACTATGGAAAATACAAACATGTGCACCATACACACATGCACGCACGCACGCACGCACACACACGCGCGCGTGCGCACACACACACCACACACACACACACACACACGCGCGCGCGCGCACGCACGCGCACACACACCGACACGCGCGCATGCATGCACACGCGCACTAATACACATGAAAGGAAGCAGGCACGCACGCACATACAGACCTGTACACAATCATGCAAGTGTAGTAACACACACATACACACACACACAACACACGCGCGCGCGCGCGCGCGCGCGGCGCGCACTCACCTCGCTCACTCACACACACACACACACACCACACGCGCGCAGGCCGCACGCACGCACGCACGCAAGCACGCACGCCACGCACGCACGCACACCACACACATGTACGCACGCTTTGCACGCACGCGCACTCACATACAAGCATGCATAACATGCCCACACGCACTCACACGTATGCACGCAGCCACACACACACACACACGCGCACACCACACAACACACACACACACACACAAACACACACACACACCCACACAAACACACACACCACACGCATGTGAGCGCGTGCCACCCCGTTTCGTGTTTTTAAGGGCCCCCAAGGATAGAGTTTCTCCACGGTTTTTTTTTTTACGAGAGAGGGATGAGAGAGGGGACAGAGAGAGGGGAGAGAGTGGAGGAGAGATGAGAGAGAGAGAGAGAGGAGGAGAGAGAGAGAGACGAGAGATGAGAGGAGGGAGAGCAGAGTGAGAGACAGACGGAGACAGAGAGACAGGACAGACACAGGCACCGACCGTGTCAAGCAATGACGCGAGGCGATACAAAGAGGAAAAGAGTTTGGGAATAACCTGGCTTTCCTGTCAGCATGCAATGTTGGGTGGCTTTTTTTTTTTTTTTTTGCTTTTTTTGTTTTCTCCTTTCAACGGAGTCTCTCTGCCCCCTTTTTCCTCCTTGTCTACTAATCTTAATCCTTCACTTATCTTATTCTTCTTCTTCTCTTCTTCTTATCTTCGTCCCAATATTCTCTTCCTTTTTCTTCGCAGTCCTCCTCGTGTATCCATTTGTAAAACACCTCTACTTGCTCCTTGTTCTTCTTCTTATCATCTTCGTTCTTCATTTTTCTTTCTTCTTCTTCTCTTCTTCTTCTTCTTCTTTCTCATCCTTTTCTTCGTCTTCTTCGCCTTCTTTCTGTCCTTCTTCTTCTCCTCCTCCTGGGATCCTTTTTCTTCTTTCTTGTCCTTTCCCTCTTCCACACTCCTCCTCCTTCTCTTCTCCTTCTTTCTTCCTCTTCCTCCTTTCCTCCTTTTTTTATCTTCTTCTTATACATCTTCTTCTTCATCATCTACTTTCTTTCTTCGTTCCCCTCCTTCTCCTTCTCACTTCTCCTTCTCCTCTCCCACTTTCTTCTGTCTTTTCTTTCTTCCTTTCTTTTCTTTCTCTGAAAATGAATGAATGAGTGTGAAGTAAATGGAGACCGGCCACTTGACGTTTGTTTATGAGTTTTGCTTATGATCTCATATTTTGGGGTTTCGCTTATCATTGTTAGGAAGCCGATCCCCATCTCATATTCCACCTCACGTTCCATCCCCTCCCCATCCCATCCCTTCCCAGTCTCTCTTCCCATCCTCTCTCTCTCTCTCCTCTCTCTCTCTCTCGTCTCTCTCTGCCTCTCTGCCTCTCTGTCTCTGTCTCCTCTCTCCCTCTCTCTCTCGGTCCCTCTCCTCTCGTCTCTGTCCTGTACTGTCTGGATCGTCTGTCTGTCTGTCTGTCTCTCTCTCCTCTCTCACTCTCTCTCTCTCTCTCTCTCTTCTCCTCTCTCTCTCTCTCTCTCTCCTCGTCGCCTCTCTCTCTCTCTCTTCCGTCATGATTAGCTCAGCTGGTTTCTTTCAACTGAGTGCAAACAACATTAACGTAATCAGAAATCAGAGATAGAACCTTAACATGTCGTGAAGAAGTGCCTCCTCCATGCTCCTCAGGGCACACTCCCTCCGCCTCTCTCCTCTCTCTCTCTCCCTCTCTCCTCCCCACCCCTCTCTCTCTCTCTGTATGGATGGATGTGTGTGTGTGTGTGGTGTGTGTGTGTGTGTGTGGTGTGTGTGTGTGTGTGTGTGTGTTTGGCTCTCTCCTCTAACACAAAACACACGCACAGACACACATAAAAACGAGTGTGCACGTTTACACACCTGGCACACACCGAACGCGCGCGCGAGCGCTCGGGGAGAACGACGAGAGGGAGAGAGAGAGAGAGAGAGAGAGAGAGATAGAGAGAGAGAGAGAGAGAGAGAGAGAGAGAGAGAGAGAGAGAAGCGAGTATTCGAAAATGCTATGAAAAAAAAATAAAGCAAACACACATTAAAGACGCACGCATGGACGTGCGTATTATATGAATATACAGATATCCATACACACACACAGACACACAGAGACGCCTGTACACGCACGCCTATTCAGTAGCAAATAAAAGCAACATATACAGAGGCTCCTGTCACCGCCTTTCAAGTATTTGCTATTGATCTCTAAACGCGCAAAGCTCGGTGCCATCAAAATCGAATGTAGCACCAACTGCTTTCTGAAGAGTTGGCCTTCAACAGCTATGCCAAAAACAAACCAACAAGCAGAATGTAAACAGAAGGGGGAGAAAAACCCTTCAGTTCTATGTTCAACGCTCAATTCTGAAACAAACCTGCTTGGACAGTTAAGGAGATTCTGTCGAATGTCATCCTGGACGCCTTTCAAAAGATATGTCAAAACAAACAAACAAATAAAAAAAAGGTGAAAAACGAAATAAAAATGAAAACGCTCAATGTTCAAAAGAATGATACAAACTTGCTCGGATCGTTAGAGGTATGCATCCCAGCAGTCATTTTTTTTTTTTCCACTTTTGTTCTCGTTCCATTCTTGAGCGGTGGTGCGTTCGTTTATTATTGTGGATCTGGCATGAATGTTATTTCGTTTTAAATTCTAGCCGTCACCACTTTATTTTGTTTATTATTACTATTATTATTTTTCTTTTATTTGTCTTTGCTTCACTCGAGTGACACTTTGTCGCTCTCAGCGCGGCGCGATTGTTTCTGTCTTTTCTAAGACGTGGCAATATGAGCACTTCACTGGTTTAAACAGGTCCCAGCTGTTTTGTTGTAAGTTTTGTCTGTCTGTCTGTCGGTCTGTCTGCTTTTGCAGCGAAAGAGCAATTCTGAAAATTGCACGTGGGTTCTCATCATTTGGTTTTGTTTTTGCCTTTGTTTTAGTTTCTTTTCTTTCCCTTCTTTCTTTCTTCCTTGCTTCTTTCTTTCTTTCCCTCCTTGTTTCTCTCCTCTCTTTTTTCTTTTTCTTTTTTCTTTTCCTTAGCTGAGCATCCTGATGAATACAAAAAGGGAGGAGGTGAAAGGACAAGTGGAGGGTGGAGGAAGAGTGGGGGGGGGGGGGGGGGGGAGTCAAAGGGATGCCATGCACCGTTTTTCAGGCTCACACCAATGACGATCCCATAACATGTTCCATGCTCTCTTGATGTTCTGTCAAAACTATACATTGCTGTCAATTCAAACATGTATGAAACGTTTTCTTTTAGCTCGCGTACATGCTCTCCACGAATACTATAGAACATACGCACCACACACAGACGCACACGCACACCACACACACACACACACACACACACACACACCACACACACACACTCTCTCTCTCTCTCTCTCTCATCTCGCTCTCTCTCTCTCTCTCTTTATCAAGGGCATGCCATGTGCATACACACTCAGGGCCGGGCACGTATGTACACCACACACAAACACACATACGCATAGAAACATATGCGTGCGCAAGCACATGTGGTCGTATGCACAAGCATGTATGCACTCAGGTACCCATGCATAAATACACATATGGGCACACGCACGCACGCACGCACGCACACACACACACACACACCACACACACACCACACACACACACAGACGTGCGCGCGCGCCACGCACGCACGCACACACACGCACGCACACACACACACACACACACACACACACACACACACACACACACACACACACACACGCACACATATCACCCTCCCCCCCTCCCCCCCACACACAGGCACACACAGGCACACACAGGCACACACACACACACACACACACACACCACACACACACACACACGCACGCACACACATACACACAATGCACCACACACGCGTGCACGCGCGAACACTCACTCACACACACACACACACACACACACACACACACACACACACACACACACACACACACACACACACACATATGCACACACGTATACACCCATGCGCACGATTACATGCATAAACACGTACGCACTTAAGCAGCCGTACATATAAGCACATAGGGTCACGCCTGCAAGCAAGAGAGTGCTCAAACA
>JADBJO010008152.1:72500-75000 GCA_016801955.1 Conus betulinus | reverse complement strand
CAGGGATATCATTTTCTATTTTTCACTCCCCTAATACGCAACCCTCTTCTTGTTTATCAGTCTGTCGGTCTGCCTGTCCGCCCCTCTCTCTCTCTCTCTCTCTCTCCTCTCTCTCCTCTCTCTCTCGTCTCTCTCTCTCTCTCTCCTCTCTCCACCTCCTTTCTTATACACACCCTTCTTCTTGCTAGTCTGTAACTCTCTCTCCTCTCTCTCTCTCTCTCCTCTCTCTCTCTCTCTCTCCTCTCTCTGTGGTGTGCTGTGTGTGTGTGTGTGTGTGGTGTGTGTGTGTTGTGTGTGTGTGTGTGTGTGTGTATTCTCTGCCTCCCATCCTCGTTCAGATGTTTATCATACAGAAAGCTAGAGAAGCCTTTTCACAGACTGTCATGATGTCACCCCTCGAAAAAAAAAAAAGGCCGGCGGCGCCAAAATGTCCGTTCCCATCATTGGGTTGCAGCCGGCTCTGACTCTCTTTGGTTGTGAAAGGGACGCTCAACGCACTGCTTGTTATGTTCTTTGACGCTATCGAGATCTGCCTGACCCCCCCCCCCAAAAAACCAACCAACCATATCCCCTTACCAGCAAACCAAGTCGTTTTCGAGCAGGCTAATACGAAGATGGCGCCACTTGAAACGTTTTCCAGCACGAACAGGTTGTTTGAACTCAATGGACCAACTGAAGGCCTTGGTATGAAATCGGGGGCAGACACACGGAAGAAGCCGAGGGTGGACTACCTCATGCGCGGCTGACGTCAGACTGATAGGGTCACTGAAGAAGAAAAAATTCAATAGAAGAAGAAGAAGAAGGAAGAAAAAGAACAGAAGGAGAAGAGGAGGAGGAGAGGAGAAGAAAAAGATCAGAAGAAGAAAGAGAGGAGCGCAGTGAAAGAGGAGGAGGAGGAGGAGGGAAGAGAAAGTGAAGGAGAAAAAAGAAGAAGAGGAGAAGAATGAAAGAAGGTAAGGAGACAGAAAGGAAAGAAGAAGGAGAGGGGAAGGAGGAGAGGAGGAGGGAGGGAGAAGAGGAAGAAGAGAAGAAGAAGAAAGAAGAGGAGAAGAGAGAAAAGAAGAAGAAAAGAGAGGAAAGAAAAGAAGAAGAGGAAGGAGAAAAGAGGAGGAGGAGGAGTGACAGAAGAAGAGAAAGAAGAAAAGAAGACAGAAGAGGAGAAGAAAGGAGGAGGAGAGAAGGAGGAGAAGGAGGAGGAGGAAGAGAAGGAAGAGGAGGAGGAGGAGGAGGAAGACGAGAGGAGGAGGAGGAAGGAGGAGGAGGAGGGGAGGAGGAGGAACGAGGAGGAGGAAGGAGGAGGAGGAGGAGAAGAAGAAGGAAGAAGAAGAAGAGAGAAGAAGAAGAAGAGAAGAAGAGAAGAAGAAGAGAAGAAGGAACAATGATCAGGAGGAAGAGTGGAAGGAGAGGAAGAGGAGGAAGAAGACGAGGACGAGGAGGAAGAGAAACGTATAGCACGAGGAGGACGAGGAAGACGAGGTAGATGAGGTAGAAGGAGAAGAGGAAGAGAAGGCGGAAAAGCACAGAGGAAGAAAAAAGATGAAGGAGAAGAAAGAACAAAAAAAAAAAATGGGGGGGAGGGCAGAGACAGCAGAGAGATGTCTAGCCTAATCATTCCACATGGTGGGGCTCAGTGTCCCAGGTAATCAGAGCATCAATTCTTCCATGTAACTTCTAATCCGGTTTCAGCCCCGCCCACTCATCACGCCCTGTCACCACCGTGTCTCTCCCTCCCCTCTCCTCTCCTCCTCCTCACCGCTATTGCCGCCCCCTTTCCTCCCTGCATGATACCCACGACTCAAACTCAATGAACCAAACGGACATAGGAGGGAGCCAATGGGGGTGAGGAGGAGGGGGGGGGAGGAGGGGAGAGGGAGAGAGAGAGAGAAAAGAGAGAGAGAGAGAGGAGAGAGAGAGAGATGAGAGAAGAGAGAGAGAGAGAAAGGAGAGATGAGATGAGAGAGAGAGATGATGATGATGATGATGATGATGATGATGATGAGATGAGAACATGGTGATGAGATGTTGATGATGATGATGATGATAATGGGCGATGAGGGTTTGAAGTTGTAGGAGAACAAGAAGAAGAAGAAGAAGGAGGAGGAGGATGGAAGGAGGAGGAGGAGAGGAGGAGGGAGGGAGGAGGAAGAAGGAGAAGAAGAAGGAAGATAGGATGAGAGGAGGAGGAGGAGGAGGAGGAGGATGATGATGTGATGAGGAAGAAGAAGAAGGAGGAGGAGGAACAGAGGATGAGGAGGAGGAGGAGGAGGAGGAGGAAGCGCAAGAGGATAATACGATAGCGTCTCAATTTTCATCGGGGACTACATGATAGGATGGTACTATACACTTTCTTTCCTAATACGTCCTGGCGTTAACCAAACCCGAGAGATGCCGCTCCCCTGTGTGGTGTGTGTGGTGTGTGTGTGTGTGTGTGTGTGTGTGTGGTGTGTGTGGGTGTGTGTGTGTGTGTGTGTGTTGTGTGTGTGCGTGCGTGCGTCGCGTG
>JADBJO010008152.1:57500-62500 GCA_016801955.1 Conus betulinus | reverse complement strand
CTTTCAGAGGCAAAACTCTCGCTCGAGGAGACGGGGGAAAAGACAACAAACTTAAAATAGCACACTGAAACAAACGAAAACACAGCACAACAAAACAAAACAACAACAACAACAACAACAACCCTAAACATAGCAGTTACACTCGCTATACGCGGGTATCGTTTACAGGCGAAAAATAAAAGCTGATAGAAGGGAATTTTAACAAGGAGTATATATGAAGCACACACATATACAGACACACACAGACACAAGGCAACGACAACGGACGCAGCAGACACACACGCACGCACGCACGCACGCTCGCTCGCATGGCAGGCAGGAAGGCAGGCAGGCAGGCAGCCGGCCCGCACGCACGCACACACATTACTGAGAGATAGAGAGAGAGATCGAGGAGGAGAGAGAGAGAGAGAGAGAAGAGAGAGAGAGAGAGAGAGAGAGAGAGAGAGAGAGAGAAAGAAGCGAACCAGAACTTCTGAAAACGCTTTTTTGTGTATGAATTAGGCGCAAGCCAGAAGCTAAGGCTACGCACAAACGACGAACCCCGCTATCTTCGTACCTTGACATTTACATCCCTTAACCCGGTCCATCAGTCGACCCAATGACCCATCTGCCACACTACCCTGATCGCACGATAACCTCTCGCGCATAACCTCTCTCTCTCTCCGTCTCTCTCTCTCCTCTCTCTCTCTCTCTTCTCTCTCTCTCTCTCTCTCTCTCTCTCCCTCTTTTTAATTTTTTTTTTTAAATTTTTTTTTTTTAGAGAATCCGTGAAAGCGGAGATAGTGAGAGAGAGTGAGAGTGAGAGAAGAGAGAGAGAGAGGCGAGAGAGAGAGAGAGAGAGTTTTTTGAGGGACAGAGAGAGAGAACCAGAAAGAGACAGAGAGGGTGGGGGGAGGAGGAGAGAAGGAGAGAGAAGGAGAAAGAGACAGAAAGAGAGGGGAGACAGCAACAAACAGAGACGAAGGAGAGAGAGAGACAGACAGGCTGACAGAGAGACACACAGACACACAGATAACAGACGACAGAAGAGAGAACAGGACCGAGAATAGGGTTGAGGAGGACATGTACGAGAGAGAGCGAGATAGAGATAAAGAGAGCGAGGCAGAATACAGAGGGAATAACAAAAAACGAAAGGAAGGGGAGAGAGAGAGAGATGTGAGAGAGAGAGTTGGAGATGTTGGGGGGGGGGAGAGAGAGAGAGAGAGAGCATAGACAGATTGAGCAGACCAAACAGACAGAGGAGGCAGAGAAACAAACAGACAGAAAGACAAAAAGACAGACAGACAAAGGCAACAGACAGATACTGGGATACCGACAGTAGCCTAGCTCATAGGCACAAAAACGCGTAACACAGACACAGTAAACGAACTCAAAACGCTTGCTTTTGTACATGGACGCACCTTCCAAAGAGTCCCCGTGTCGTACGTGTCAGCTATGGGCATACGTTTACCGTCCGTCACGTAAATCGCATCTGCTAAACGAAACCACCTGTAATGAAAAAGCAGATCAAAACTGAAAACAAAACAATACAGTGACTACAAAGATATATAGGGGAAAACAATTCTAAACATTTTTTTTTAAAGCAAGAAGGAAATGAAGGAACAGATTCGTAAACATTTTCGTAAGTAGAAGAAAATTGGAGGAAGAAGGTAAACAGGAATGAACGACATAAAAGGAGAGAGAGAGAGAGAGAGAGAGAGAGAGAGAGAGAGAGAGAGAGAGAGAGAGAGAGAGAGACAGACAGACAGCAGACAGACAGGCAGACAGACTGACAGACAGACAGAGACAGACAAGCAAGACAGACAGAGACAGAGAGACGGAAAGGGACAGACAGATTGACAGAGAAATAAAGGATCACACACACGATCTCTCCTCTCTCTCTCTCTCTCTCTCTCTCTCTCTCTCTCTCTCTCCCTCTTCCTCTCTCTCTCTCTCTCCTCGCTCGCCTGCCTGGAGAACGAATGACAGAACCGGAACAGGAAATCACCCATTTCTGCCGCTCTTCCGACCGTTTGAAATCCAATGATTGTAACAACGGCACTCTTACACCCTTTGTCTCATGATGGGTAAATAATGGACCCCTATAATACCTTTTCGATCACCATTTCCCCAGAGGCGACAGCAAAAACGACAACGAATCTTCGTCCTAAAGGGGAGCTGGAAAAGAGACAACCTAACAGATCCCTTTATCGCCAGGCTGGCAAATTTCGGGACTAAGATAACACTACTCGAATACATCCCGAAAAGAATCATCTTTCAACCGGGCGAAACTGGGTATGAAGCTTGCTGTTTCGTAATGAGTAGATTGCGTGTGTCCTTTGAATCATTTGGGTTTTTTCACGGCTGGGTAATTGAAAAAAAAAAGAAAAAACAAAAACAAAAACAAAAACAACGAAAACAAAACAAAAAATAAACAAATAAACAAACAAAACAGCAGGCCAGAAAAAGCAACGCAGGAGAGAAAGCAAAAGATGGGTCACACAGACCGACTTTACTTTATTATAACCCGTTGTTGATTCAGATTCAGTTTCTCTTTGGATGTGTTTAATTCACGTGACCTTAGGCCGCTAGATGACGCACACGTTGACGTAACAATTCTGCAAGTTTCTTCAGAATCCCAGAAAGCGCCAGGAGCCATCAGAAAGCTCCAGAACGTTTCCACAACGCAGTTTTAACGGTTGTTCTGTGACTTGCCTCTCGAACTTTGGGAGCATGTTCCAAACATTCTGATTGGCTGTAGACGTCATGACTCCTGATCTTTCTAAAAACAGTCCACGTTTGCTGATTGGCTGTGCTCTGCCATGGTTTTTTAAAGATTTCACATAAATGTCAATAATTTGGATTTGAGAGGCGAATGGAGAGTGAGTGGTGTGTGTGTGGTGTGGGGGGGGGGGGGGGGGGGGTGGGGGGGGGGAGGTCTGGGGGGGGGGGGGGGGGGTGGGAGACAATGGATTTGTAGTGATCATTTAAACAGAGTGACCAGGGAAAGAGATCTGCGCAAATAACTGTCGGAGCTGGAGGACATGCTAACGTTCTGGGACTGTTGGAACGGTCTACATTGGAATTGATTAGTGCATCGTCTGCTGGAAGTTGATTCTTTAAACTTGTTAACAGAATCGATCTTCCCTCTGGGTCTGATTCGACGAGAGAACAAAACCAGCTCTTCAGACGTTTATTTTTCTGACAGGGTTCCGCGTTCTCTGAAATATCGGTAAAGAACAAGAGTTTGATCCTTCATTGTGATACAGGAAGGAGAAGAAGAAGAAGAAGAAAGAAGAAGAAAGAAAGAAGAAGAAGAAGAAAGAAGAAGAAAAGGAGAAGAAGAAGAAGAAGAAGAACGAAGGAGGAGGAGGAGGAGGAGGAGGAGGAGGAGGAGAGGAGCAGGAGCAGCAGCAGGAGAGGAGGAGAAGAAGAGAAGAAGGAGATGATGATATGATGATGATGATGATGATTGATGATGATGATGATGATGATTACGATGATGATGTTGAATGATGATGATGATGATGATGATTGATGACGAAGAAGCAGCAGAAGGGACAACAAAAGAAGAAAAGCTAAAGAAGAAGATGAAGGAGGAAAGAAGTAACAACGAGGAAGACGAAGAGGAAAGGAGAGACAAACGACATCAACAACAACAACGACGACAACAAACACTACCACAAAAAACAACAAACACAGCAACAACAACGACAACAGCAACATAACAACGAAGATATTCGTGGACTCCAAAGCACAAAACAAAGAAAACCCTCACAAGACTACATAGTATTCTGATCCGTTTTCCCTCAGTGTTATTTCCCTTTTTCCCAGGCAAAGCTCCGCGTTCGATAGGCTATCGATACACCGTCGTGGAAGAGGAGAAACGGGTGTCATCAGTCCTATCCCTCCTCTCTTCCCCTAACTCTACCACCTCATACTGTCCCCTCCCTAAGACCCACACCCTCTCCACCTCCTCACTCATCGTCAGTGTGTGTTAGGTCGATGATGGAGGCGATGCACGAGAGACCAGTGTCACCCACCAACTCTACCACATCTTCTTCTTCCCTCTTCCCTGCTCACCTTCTCTCCCTTCCACCCTCCCTCTCTCTCTCTCCCTCCCTTCTCTCTCTCTCTCTCTCTCTCTCTCTGTCCTCTCTCTCCCTCCGTCCCTCCCTATTCTCCTTTCCTTCTCTCTTTCTACTTCCCCTTCCCCTCTCCCTCCCCCCTCTCTCTCACTCTCTCCCTTGCTCCCTCGATCTCTCTATCCCTATCCCTCCCCGCTTGCCTCTCTCTCTCCCTCCAATCCATTTCCTCTCATCTCCCCCTCCTCTCGCTCTTTCTCCCTCCCTCCCCCTCTCTCCTCCCCCCTCTCTCTCTCCTCTCCTCCCTCTCTCCCCCTCCCTCTCCCTCGATCCCTCTCTCTCGTCTCTCTCTCTCTCTGCCCCCTCTCTCTCCCTCCCATCCATTCCTCTCCTCCTCCCTCCTCTCTCTTCTCTCCCCCTCCCTCCCCTCTCTCTCTCCCTCTCCCGCCCACTCTCTCTCTTCCTTCCTCCCGCCGTCCCTCCCTCCCTCCGTCCTTCCCAAACCGTCCGGCCTCCTTCACATGCTCTCAAGGGGATGACAGCACTGGACGTTCAGACGAGGCCAACGATGGCTTCGCCGGCAACTAAAGGCCACGTCTGTCCCGTTAGTCACCTTCAAACACCGGGGGTGGTCCGAGGAGGAACATAATTGGGACAATAAGATCTCACAGCAACCATTTTGTCTATGACTGATGCCTCTCTCTCTCTCTCCTCTCTCTCTCTCTCTCTCCCTCTCTCTCTCTCTCTCTCTCTCTCTCTCTCTCTCTCTCGTTCGCTCTCGCTCTTTCTGCCTCCCTCACTCCCCCCCCCTCTCTCTCTCTCTCTCTCTGGGCGCGCGCGCGCGCGCGCGCGCGCGCACGACTGACTGTCTCTGTGTGTCTGTGTGTGTGTGTGTGTGTGTGTGTGTCCCTCTCTGTGGTGTGTGTGTGTGGTGTG
>JADBJO010008152.1:37500-52500 GCA_016801955.1 Conus betulinus | reverse complement strand
GGGGGAATAAAGGGGCGGGGGGCAGAACCTGGAAAAAAAGCAATGCTCAGAATTAGGTGTGCAAGATATTGTAGTAAATACATGCTGAGACCCGTCTTGGCTTAAGGCTGTGTCAGGCCAATTGACATTGGCTAGAATACCAAGGCTACATCAAAATGTAGTCATACCCTGCATAGTTATGCGGGGATTGTCTTCAGTTGTGACAAGCTCCTAGCGTAACATTATCAGTCTCTAAAATCCCCCGAAGTCGGAGTGTGGCTTCCCCCGTGGCGGGTAAATCAAAAACGGTCACACACGTAATGTTCTCATCCCCAGCTGATGCATTTGTACCATAGTGTTCAAGTACTTCGGCTGTTCGGATGATCCCTGGACTCTTTTTGCCAGGGTACGACAACAACAACAGCAACAACAACACAACAACAACACATGCTGAGAAAAGGGCGTCACGGTGATTCGCGGTCTCACGCTAGGAGTATAGCACGTGCGGCTGAGCTTGTTACTTTCTGTTGGCATCGTTGTCGTTCTTCTTGTTACTACTGCTCGCTGCTGCTTCTCCATTTCTTGGCTCATCTTCCGTGATGGTTCAGAGGCATTACTACCAAGCGGATTGAAACAAACAAAACACAAAAAAGGGAATAAGAAAACATGGTTTGGGTGGATGGAGAATGGTTTGATTGCAAGGAAACTGCTTTTCGAGCATGTGCATAAAATCGGAACGACTGAAGACAGACAGACAGACACACACACACACACACACACACACACACACACACACACACACACACACACACACACACACACACACACATGCACGCACGCCACGCACGCACACACAAGAGGAGGAAAGAGAGACAGACAGACAGAAAGAGACAGACAGACAGACAGAATATACAGACAGGCAGACAGACAGGGACAAAGAAAGAGAGAGAAGAAGAGGAGAGAGAGAGAGAGGAGAGAGAGAGGAGAGAGAGACAGACAGACAGACAGAGACAGGGAGACAGAGAGAGAAGAAAAGAGGCAGAGAGATGGTCAAGAGAGCAGACCAGACAATGAGAGTAGCCAGAGACAGAGAGAGATAGACAGAGAGAGAGAGAGGAGAGGAGAGAGGGAGAGGGAAGAGAGAGATAGAGAGACAGAGGCATAGAGAGAGAGAGAGAGGAGAGGAGAAAGAGAGACAGAGACAGAGACAGAGAGAGAGAGAAGAGAAGAGAGACAAAGAGAGGCATAGGGGAGAGAGAGAGAGAGAAGAGAGGATAGAGGAGAGAGAGAGAGAGAGGATGATGGTGAGCCCGAGACAGAGGCAGTAGAGGAGAGATGAGAGTTCGGCATAGAGAGAGAGGAAGAGAGAGAGGCAGAGAGAGAAAAGCGAGAGAGAGAGGAGAGAGAGAGAGAGAGAGAGGGGAGGGACGAGGAGAAGAGAGAGAGAGGAGAGATCGAGAGAGACGCGAGAAGATGAGAAGAGAGAGAGACGTTTCTCGACAGACGGACAAAGTCGACCCCCTTCCCTCTTTCCCTTTCTCGTTCGAGCCCTCCCCCCCTTTCTTCCAATCTGTCCTTGCTATTCTACAACATTCAACTAGACAAACTGCACATATAAATAATGGCAGAAACAATGAAAAAATATAGCAACATTATAAATAAATAACAATAATAATAATAATAATAATAATAATAATAAAAAAAAAAAAAAAAAAAAAAAATTACACAAACACAATCAGACACGTACGCGTGCGCGTTCACATGCACGCACACGCCCACACATACACGCACGCACGCACACTCCCACACCCCACACACACACACACCACACACGTACACACACACACACGCACGCACACATTTTTTTCATTAGCTAATACAGAGGCAAGCATAAAAGTAGGGCGTGTTGAGACTATGGTCAAAAGGTTAGATTTATTGTTCAAGTAAATGTTTAAGTATTGCTGATTTGAAGGACGGCAGTGATTGACATGTTTTGGCAGACGGAGGAAGAGAGTTCCACACAGATGGACCAAAAAATGCAAAACTAGATTTGAACAAATCAATGCGGACACGTGGTAAAATGTAATTATTTGAATCATATCGCATTGTTGCCATTTGGATAAACTCAGCAAGATATGTTGGCGCCATGTTTGCATGGACTTTAAACATTAGTACTGCTTTATTATAGGTCAGTTGGCTCTGCAGTGGTAACATCATTAGTTTTGCGAATTTGCTCGTGGTCGATAGAGACTTGTCGGGAAGATCAACATAATAACTGAGTTTATGAGTAAAAAACAAATTGCGAGCCAACTGTTTGCAAACATGATTTATATGTGATTGCCATTTAAAATTCTCATCGATGATCACGCCTAAGACACGATGTTCGGTAACCTGCTCGATCAAGGTTTCATTCATTTTTAGGCTCAACATAAGATGCTGTCGTTGATGTTTCTGTCTCGATGTTAGGACCATACATTTTGTTTTGTGCGGATTAAGGACCATTCGGTTTTGGTTGCACCATTCTAAGACATCCGTTATACTTTGTTGTAACGATATTTGTACAGATATGATGTTTGTATCACTACAGTGAAGAGAGCTATCAAGATATGACTGAAAGAAGGTGACTACTGCCGGATTTTGAAACATATGCAGTAATTTTTTTTTAATAATATGTTGTGGTCTACTAGATCAAAGGCTTTCTTAAAATCGAGAAGAACAGTTCCAGTGAGTTTTCTTTCGTTGATGGCTGATAGCCATGTATCACATAGGGCGTGTCAAGGCCGTGTGGCAGTCCAACCCCCATCCATCTTCCCCTTCCGCATCCGAGCCTCTCCCTTCTGTCTCCCCGTTCCTCACACGGGCACTTCCTCGCCCTCGTCATTGCCCTCTGAGCAATCGCCATACCCTGATCTCCCTTTCGCTTCTCACCCCGCACTCATCTCTCGCCATTTCCCTGCTCAGCGATTCAATTTGATTGCTGATCTCACATTGAAAAAAAAAAACTGCAAGAAAAAAAATAAGAAAGGAAGAAAGTATAGCCTCACGTTCACATCCAAGTATTTTTTCACCTTCGTCTAGTTTGATGGAAGTTTTCTATTCCACTTTTTTTTTTTTTTTTTTTTTTTTTGAGTTAATGACTACTGAGTTGACTTCAACGCAGTGACAGCCCTGATATGTCCCTTTCCGGTCGGCAGAGCTACAAGCAGCATTATCCCGTCTATTCTGATTCTAACATCAGTTCTTGATCTGGTCTGTGAATAATAAAGACTGAATGGAAGATGAAATTGTGCGGGACAGAATACACGATGCGCTCCGTCTGAAAGTCTAAAAAAAAAAAAAAAAAAAAAAAAACAGCAGCTGGAGGCGTGATTCAATCAGTGGGAGGGAAACAGGAAAATATTCACCTATGTATATCTTTTTGTTTTTCTCTTTTTGCCGGTTTAGCGACCTTTGATCTGTTAAGCCTTTGTGGAGCAGCGTGTGTATTTGTGTGCGTGTCTATGCGTGCGTGCGTGCGTGCGTGGGTGTGTGGGCGTTGTGCGTGCTTGCGTGCGTGCTTGCGTGCGTGCTTGCGGCGTGTGTGTGTGTGTGTGTGTGTGTGTGTGTGTGTGTGTGTGTGTGTGTGTGTGTGTGTGTGTGTGTGTGTGTGTGTGTGTGTGTCTTCTTTGCAGATACACGTGCAGGAAAAACATAAGCACCAAACTGCGTTGTCATCATTTCGCACCCATCAAATGCGTATTACAAAGGAGACATTTCTCTGTCACTGACACCGTATCGTCTTGTTTATATGCAGCATAATCTGTCTCTGTCTATGTCTCTGTCTGTCTGTCTGTTTTTCTGTCTGTCTGTCTGTCTGTTTTTGTTCTCTGTCTGTCTGGCTGTCTCTCTGTCTGTCTGTCTGTCTGTCTCTCTGTCTCTCTCTCTCTCTCTCTCTCTCTCTCTCTCTCTCTCTCTCTCTCTCTCTCTCTCTCTCTCTTCTTTATGTATTAACCAAACATCTTAAAATTTTGACGGAGTGGCGATTACTCTCTATATACACTTTGACATGACTAACGAGGCGATCTGAAAATATTTTGGGGAGACATGGGGAGACAGGCAGACAGACAAACATACATACCTACCATACAGGCAGACAGACAGATAGACACAGACACAGACAGCGGCAGGGACACGCAGAAGACTGTACGCCTACTTCAGGCATGACTACCCATCCCATCAGATGGTAAGTTTGGAAAAGTTTCGTGATCAAACGCACCAGCTAAAAGGATCCTCGTCGTGCCATGCCGGCAAGGTGCTAGCTTGACTGACAGCCTGGCGTAGAGCAAGCACCTCCCTCGTCCCATGAACGATGATCTGCTCTTTCTGCTGCAAAAGGGTCAACGTCTCCTAATGGCTTCGGGTTGGCGTGGCTATGCTGGCCGTGTTCTCTTGCCCCTGCGGTTCGGGTGTCGGATGAAGTTGGTGATGAGGATCTGTGGCGCGTGCGTCTGGAAGATCACAGGCAAGACCCGAGACCTGCGCGGAGGTGTGTTGGGGGGGGGGGGGGGGGGGGGGGGGGGGGGGGGGGGGGTGGTAATGGGGGGGGGTGGGGGGTGGGGGGGGGGGGGGGGGGGGGGGGGTAATGCCATTCCCTGAGTCCCCTTTATGGTTACATCTTGTTCTGCAGGCTGGTTTCCGGCCTGTCTCTATCAACTTCTTCCACCCCCACACCCCATCTACCATCCACTTCTTCTCCTGCTCCTCCTCCCCCTCCTCCTCCTCCTCTTCGGATGGTGTCTATATTGGTTTGTTTGACTGATTCTGTCAATTTTTTTTTCTGTTTTTTCTTTCTTCTTCTGATAGTTCCCACTTTTTAGTTAAAAATGTAGCATTCTGTGCCACGTTTAATTAAAAATGTAGCATTCGGCGATTCCCCGTATTTTTTCCTTCATATTTTTAGTAGATTAATTGATTGATTGAGTAGGTGATCGATTCGTTGATCTATTATCTGTTGATTTCTTTTGAACTCTGTTTTGAACTGATTCCTGTATGGCTCCTGCAAGCGTCAAACGGTGCTGTATGAATGGTCCAGTATTATTTCCAGTATATTATTATTATCATTAGTAGTATAATATATTATTATATTATTATTATTATCATCATCATCATCATCATCATCATCATCATCATATCATCATCATTATTATTATTATTATTATTATTGTTTGTTGTTGTTGCTGCTGCTGCTGCTGCTGTAACTTTTCCTAACCTATCTCGCCTGCCTTGTCTTATATCTTGCCTTTGACTGACTTGTCTTGCCTTACTCTACTTGCCTAGTCTGGACTTTTCCTGTCTCGTCTTTTTCTTGTCTCGTTGACTTTGACTTAGCTTACCCTGATGTTTTGTTTTGTTCTGTTTTGCCTTGTCTTGCCTTGCTTTACCTCTCCTCGTAGCCTTATCTTGCCTTGCCTTGTCTCGCCTTACCTTGCCATGTCTTGTCCAACATCTCGTCCTTGTCCTGTCTTGTCCTTAAGTTCAGAGCTCGTACACTGGAGTGTTCATTCACGGTCTCTGTCAGGTATTTCTCTTTCTTGTTGCACACAGAGATCGATACCTTTGCCCGAGGTCAACCAGTCGGTCTCCTTCCCATGCCCCCGGCCGAGCATCTCCAACGCGTCTGCTTGGCGCCACAACGGTGCTTTTGACTTCGCTGCCCTTGGCGCCGTGGACTGCTCGGCTTCACACGTTCACTCTGGGAGCAAACCTGACATGTAAGGTCGTCGGTGCTACGGTTCTAAACACAGCGATGACGAGGGAGAGTGCAAACTGCGGGGGGAAAATGAACTGTGCGTGATTACCAATCTCCAGAAAGTGTACATCATGCCGCGAATCATGTGGCCAGACGGATGCTGACATGAAAGTGAACAATGATCCAAAGATAGCTAGATACACAGATAGCTAGCTAGCTAGCTAGCTAGCTAGTTAGCTGGCTGGCTGGCTGGATGGATAGACAGATAGATAGATAGATAGATAGATAGATAGATAGATAGATATATAGATAGATAGATAGATAAATTGATGGATATATACACAGACAGGTAGATAGATAAAATAAACAGATAGCTAGCTGAATAGATAGGTAGATAGATAGGTAGGGAGATAGATCGATAATAGAGATCGATCGATCGATCGATCGACAGACAGACAGACAGACAGACAGACAGCTAGATATAGATAGACAGAGAAAGCCCGGAACGTACAGACACAAGATGAAACACATAAAGAATGATACAGAGAGAGAGAGAGAGAGAGAGAGAGAGAGAGCGAGAGAGAGAGAGATCTCACTCTGTCTCTCTCTCTCTCTCTCTCTCTCTCTCTCTCTCTCTCTCTCTCTCTCTGTGCGAGCGTGCGCGCGAGCGCGCGCGCGAGCGCGCGCGCGCGCGCGCGCGTGTGTGAGAGTGTGAGTGTGTGTGAGTTGTGGTGTGTGTGCGCGAGTGCATGAGAGTGTGCACGCGCGCGCGCGGGCGTCTGTGTGTGTGTCTGTGTGTGTCTGTGTGTGTGTGTCTGTGTGTGTGTGGTGTGTGTGTGTGGTGTGTAGTGACTGTGCGTGCACGTGTGTGCCGTGTGTGTGTGTGTGTGTGTGTGCGTGTGTGCATGCTTGTGTGCACGCGTTGCGTGTGTGTTGTGTGTGTGTGTGTGTGTGTGTGTGTGTGTGTGTGTGTGTGTATGTGTGTGTGTGTGTGACTGTGTGTGTGTGTGTGTGTGTGTGTGTGTGTGTGTGTGTGTGTGTGTGTGTTGTGTGTGTAATATGTTCAATAAAAGATATACGCTGTCCACTCTTTTGCTGCTAGCAGGACAGAAATCTAAGTTGCCTACAGATCTCTCTCTCTCTCTCTCTCTCTCTCTCTCTCTCTCTCTCTCTCTCTCTCTCTCTCTCTCTTCCCCTATCTCTCTACCTTTCAACTCACCCCTCTCCTCTCAGCAAACACCCTCTCTCTCTCATATCCCACGCCTTTTGCAAGCATCACGCTGTACCTACCCCTTCTGCAGTGGCTAATGGACACAGCAATATATCTTTGCCGCTAACGCTGAATTAATATCAACACAGAAGAGCCAGTAAAAAAAAAAAAAAATGTGTTATTTCATAGTGTAAGAAACATTTGAAATATGCTGGGAGCACATCCTGGACTTCACGTTGGGGTAAGGGGGGACGTATCTAGCGTAACCCAAAGAGTCGACAACTTGTTAATTCCAGACATTTAGAGCCCGGGAACTCATTTCGTTTTTGAAAGGCTACGGTACGCTCCTCGTGCAATTGTCTCCATTCGTGCAATTGTCTCCATTCGACCAAAATGGGAGAAATGGGAGAAAGGAAAATGGACAGCAACTTATCTAAGACAGGTTTGAGCACACTACTTGCAAAAAAGCCCCATCCTGAGAAATTAATTCGCTGACCTTGCATTCATTCGCTAGCAAAGATGCATTTCCCTAGTAATCTCTCGTGAACAAACCTTTGGGAGGGGGGGGGGAGGGGGTGTGGGGGTGAATGAGGATGGGGTATGGATCACTCGTGAGTCGCTATTTCTATCTTCAGTTTCGATTTTAGAATGTTTGTCCAGTTCTCTCCAATCTGTATTCATCTCATTCATCTTTCCAGCGTGCACTCTTCGACGTCTTCAAACTTGTGTACTGCTCGAGGGTCACCTCTAGGGGTGGGGTGGGGGGTGGGGGGCGTTTGTGCATCCCTCCCCCAAAATCAATGAGCTCATCCAAGATCCAATTCTTCTTCCACTCCACTCGCACTCTGTTCCAACGGAACAGCTGTTTAGAGGATGTGTGTGCACAGTTGATGGTGTTTGCGGAAA
The DNA here is from genome assembly GCA_016801955.1 of Conus betulinus. Lineage (NCBI taxonomy): Eukaryota > Metazoa > Mollusca > Gastropoda > Neogastropoda > Conidae > Conus > Conus betulinus. The sequence goes on along the minus strand of JADBJO010008152.1, from coordinate 44,677 downwards.
AGTTTCAGTTTGTTTGGCCCGAGTTTATTCTTCCTGTGGGACTTCCGAGGGCGTAGGAAGGATCCCTGCTCTGAGAGGAGCTTACCCCCTTGTTGTTTGTACATTTCTTCCCCCTCACTTTCCTGCACCTTCTCGGTGGCAGAGATGTCACCCCGCTACATCCGCCTATCCCATGCTTGACAACATTTAGACTGCTCCTGTTGCAGCCCCCCCAAGGACAGCACTGCAGTTTCTAAGGGAGCTTATTGACAGCAAGTTGTCAGAACATCATGAAACTCCTGCCCTGTTGCTCTTTCCTTTGTAAGGAAAGAAAATATGGAAACAGTACGTCCTTATGTTGGGCTTCTTGTCTCCTTTGTAACGTCTGAGACGACAATGCTTGTATTGTTTTGTTTACCTGCCTTTATACGTTAATTATTTACCTATCTGTTAATCATCTTATTTGAAACAATGAAGTGACTAAGTTAACACAAACTGATTGTGAAAGAGTTTGAAGGCATGCGGATAGGCTGTTCACCCGCTCTTCATTTACACATGAAATTTGAGTTCACCAATCAATGAAATGTCTGAAAGTTTAGATATCCGTGCTGCAACACGTGCACTTTATGGGTTCATGTATAAACAGTGTACTGTTGCTCCAGTAACAGAAGAGCCTTTTAAGTCTTTTATTGTCGCAGTCCAGCCGAAACACAGACCTTCCCAATGGCTGTCAACACTCAGGGCAGTGTGTGTGTGTGTGTTTGTAAGTGTTTTGTGTGTGTGTGTGTCCAGTGGATGTGTGTGTGTGTTGTGTGGTGGCTGTGTGTGTCAGTGTGTGTTGTGTGTGTGTGTGTGTGTGTGTGTGCGTGCGTGTGCGTATGCACATGTGCGCGCGCGCGCGCGCGGCGTGTGTGTGTGTGTGTGTGGTGTGTGTGTGTGGTGTGTGTGTGTGTGTGTGTGTGTGTGTGTGTGTGTGTGTGTGTGAGTGTGTGTGTGTGTGCGTGCGTGTGTGTGTGTGTGTATGTATATATATATATATATATATATATATATATATGTGTATATATATATATATATGTATATGTGTGTGTGTGTGTGTGTGTGTGTGTGTGTGTGTGTGTGTGTGTGTGTGTGTGTGTGTGTGTGCGTGCGTGTGTGTGTGGTATTTCCTGAAAAAAGCTGCGAACATGATCATCACACGACTAAAACAATCAATGACACGTTAACCTAATGACTGACAACCTTAAGGCCGTTAAGCTGGGCCGTGCAAATAGGTGCAAAGCCATCTTCATGTTTCTTGTTTTTTTTTCACAAACTGAAAAAAAAAAAAAACGAACATCAATATAACGAAAAACATTATAACAAAATACTGAAAATGTCACATGGGAAAATAAGCACTGTATAGTGGACAGCGTGTGTCAACTCTGGAGAGTGAGCACTGTTCTCACTACCTATTGTTCAGATTACAACAAAACAACAACAACAACATCAACAACAACAACAACAGCAACAACAACAAGACGTTGGCATGTCATAGATTTCATCCAGAAAAAAAAGTATGAAAAAATAAATGTCCACAACAGTGAAAAATGTTCACTGATGCAGAGAAACACTAGGCGACCGAACGAACAAAAAAAAAACACATTTTCTTTAAAACAAAAACAAAACAAACAAACAAACAAAAAAAAAACAGATTCAAAGTGAGTGCTGGAAAAGAGGGAAATTACTGACCCAGAACTTTCAGAGGGTGGGAGATGCTATTTGAAACGAAATTGCCCTGGGCATTATACCCCTCTCATCCCCCCCTCGCCACACACACAACACACACCACACACACACACACACACACACACACACACACACACACACACACACACACACACACACACTGGGGGGGGACTGCATGAATACAGGGAATGCTAGCTGCTGGTAAATTCCATGGCACTTGACAGTTTTGACATTGTGCAATGTCCATTAGAGCTGGCTCTACAGGAACCTTTCCTTTTTTTCATTTTTTTTCCCTTTAAATTGAATGATATTGGGATTCTGTTTTGCATATTGCATTGAAACTAATATCACAAAAAACAATATTGTTTCGTGAGGGAGGAACAGCATGACTGCAAAAGCACACAATGTCACAGAGATGGCGAATGTGAATAAAGGGGGATGGAGGGGGGGGGGGGGGGCGCTGAGGGAAAAAGGGAAGAGGGAGGATGTTGCATCCGAGCGTCCGCGACCCAGAGTAAACATAATCTAAAATTCAATTTCCCCAAAATGTTACAGAACCCATCCTATAGCCCCTGGGGATTATTGCAGAAGAAAAGCTTTGCAAGAGTAATTGTTCTCCATTCAGACAGAGGCAGAGGCTACGTTTGGTTGGCGGATTCAAGGTCAACAAATGATGCAGTATTGAATCCACTGACAGCATACATTAAAGGGATAACATACATTGAATGTTAACTTTACTATTAGATTATTAGATACGTTTGAAATTGTTTGTTTGCTTATTTTGTTACGATGATGGACGTAGATCCGCACCATATCCCGGATTCCGAGTCTAAGATATACAGAGGACTGTAGTGCCAATCAGGACAGACGATTTATGCTAGACCATGCGATTCAAGTCTTTCGGGACCACAACACACTTCAACGTTTGAAGGAACTGGCTAAAGCATCTAATGCTGTGCAATGACAAAACCCTGATCTTCATTTGTGTTATTCTTGGTTGTTACGTTTTCACATGTGTCTGTTGATTTACCTGGTTGCTTGCAAATTAACGCAAATCAAACAAACAACCCCCCCCCCCCCCCCTTGCTGAACGGATTTTTAACAAACATTACGAGAAAGATAGAATGTGTCCCAAAAAGATGCATAATAAATTTAAAAGCCCATCTGGATCAAATGACAGATCCGGCATTCTTTACCACGGCAGATGTATGCGCTCACCCGTATGTCCTATCTATTATTCGCTAAAGGATAGGTGGAAGGCGTTTCTGAATGTTTCAAAAACCCAATAATGAGAAAAAAAAAGGCACCGATGAAGTGAATAGAACATAGCATGGAAATGGGTCACTAGGTCATCAGTCTATGTGGCTGGTGGTCGAAGGAACTGTGGCTACCTATTAAACAATATAACTAGCCAGTGTTAAGAAACTGTTGTATTTCTGCATAATGTACACATCTTTCTTCATTTTTACTTTACTTTACTTTACTACTTCATACCACTCGCTTTACTACTACACGTGATTTGTTTCTTCTTTCCAACTGGTCTCCGTGTTCCTGTCTTTATGTATTTTCTTTTCTGATTTTTTTTCTGTTTTTTCCTTCCTTTCATCATTCTTTTCTTTCATTCTTCATCATTATTGGTACTCATCATCACCCCTGATGTGAAAACTTTGTCATCATTACAGTCCGAGGTCATCAGTTTTATAGTTATTCTCCGTCATGCTTACGATCAGCGTTATTATCAACCTTCAACATCATCGCGGACGTCGTCTTCGTAGTCGTCATCACATTATTATGACCAGTGACAAAATAGTTATATTCATCCACTTCTTCGTCGTGCAGTTCTTTTATAATTTTATCTTTCCCTTAATTTTGTTTCTTATTCTCCTTCTTCTTCATCTTGTTCATTTTCTTGTTGTTGTTGTTGTGTGTTGTTGTTGTTGTTGTTCTTCTTCTTCTTCTTCTTCTTTCTTCTTCTTCTTCTTCTTCTTCTTCTTCTCTTCTTGTTCTCTTCTCTTCTGTTCTTGTTGTTGTTGTTCTTGTTCTTCTTCTTCTTCTTTGTCTTGTTTTTTTTTGTCTTTTCCTTTCCCTTTCTCTTCTTCTTCTTCTTCTTCTTCTTCTCCACCCCTCCCCTCCCTCCTCCTCCTGCTCCTGCTCCTGCTCCATCCTGTTCCTCCCTTTTCTGCATGTTATTCTTCTTCGTCTTTCGTCTACCTCGGCTCCTTCTTATCAGCTTTTCCCCGCTCTGCCCCAGATCTCTTCAAAGCCACTTCTGAAAAGGTCCTCTCTGTTCCGGACCTCCCAGCACCTACCGAAATGTTTGGTAAACGTATTTGTGTCTGGAGAGAATTGAACTCAGGCCTACCAGCACCCAGAACAGCCCACATACTGAGTGGAGCAGCTCCAAGGGCTTTCTTAGCAGATCTGGGATGATCAGCCCAACAAACAGTTCACCCCCGGACCTCCGGAGAGACTCCGCAATCAGTCTGTCAGGGGGTAACGTAAAGAAAGTGGTTTTCACAGCAAACAAAGAGACGAGATAGAGCAGATGGTGTCTGGTAGCAGAGAAACAGTCCGAAGCGACCGATTTGCATGTTTTCTCTGTGTGATTGAGGGGCTGAGTGTAGTGTGGTGTGTGTGTGTGTGTGTGTGTGTGTGTGTGTGTGTGTGTGCGTGCGTGCGTGCGTGCGTGCGTGTGTGCGTGCGTGCGTGCGTGTGTGTGTGTGTGTGTGTGTGTGTGTTGTGTGTGTGTGGTGTGTGTGTGGAACGTTATGCTCACAAAATTGGCCGTGGTGAGAGAGAGAGAGAGAGAGAGAGAGAGAGGAGAGAGAGAGGAGAGAGAGAGAGAGAGAGAGAGAGAGAGAGAGAGAGAGAGATGTTGGGGGAGGGGGGGCCCAAGAGGGAGAAAAGAAGTTGGTGGCGTGGAGGTAAGGGGAGTGGAACTAGGGGTAGAGAGAGAGGAGCAGGGTGCCAGAGAGATATACAACTTGAGAGAGAAGAAAACAGAAACACGCAGAGAGAGCACCAAAAAGTTGCTGACATTCTGAATTGAATGAATTTGGCTCCGTTCATAAGTCTTTGCTTTACCTCCATATTTTGTGGTTGTTCACTGAAAAAAAAAAAAATGCCTGCTTGATTTTCTGGTAAATAGTCTTTCAGCGGGAAGCAGCACACTACCTTTTGTTGTTTTATAAGTTTTTTTTGTTGTTTTATAAGTATCCACTTACAGAGCTGTCAGACTCTGCTTGCAGGCAATCAGGGAAGGGCTTGTACAGATCGAAACTTTGGCAGCTCGCCGGAACCAAGAATAACACACAGACGTTCCACAGGGACGACAACACCGTCCACACGAGGACATTGCTTTACTCAGCAAACCGGTCTGTGTCTGAAAGGTGCTAGAGAAACGAGAGTGTTGTGCCGCAGGGGATAGCTAAAGTGATGACAAGGCATAGGTTATCGTTCTGATTCGTATCAGACTATTGTTCTCTTTTCCTTAGCGTTTTGCCTGCCTTTTTTTTTTTTTTTCCGTCTTCTTTTTTTTTTTTTACTTCTCCTCCTCCTCGTCTCCCTGCCTCCTCCTCTCCTCCTCCTTTTTCTCCTCCTTCATCATCATAATTGGTTTCTTTTCTGACCCATTTCAGTTGGAATTCGTTGCATTGTTTTCAACACTCTTCTATTGTATCTTTTATTACTTGTCTGCTTGTTCGTCATGATAATAATGACTATCATCTTCTCCGCCTCTTCTTCTTCGTACCGTCATCATCATCATCATCATCATCATCATCATCATCATTGTCCCATTTCTTTTCCTCCACTTATGCCTCCATCATCTTTCTCCTCTTTATCCTGCCTACTCTTTTTCCTCCTTCATGTCCTCCCTCCTCCCCTCCTCCTCCCCGCCTCCTCATAATCCTCCTCTTTCTTGTTCTTTCCTTTCTTCCTGGTCCTCCTCTCCTCCTGTTCTTGTTCTCCTCTGTGTTTCTTCTCTCTTGTTCTTCTTGTTCTTCTTTTCTTGTTCTTCTTTCTTCTTCTTCTTCTTGCTTGCTTGCATGCCTGATATGAAATCATACCTTGTGTTCTAATCCTAGAAATAGAATCATTCTCTGGGAGTCATGTCTACTGGTGACGAGAATTTGTCTTTATCTAACTGCGCAACCTGCGTTGGGAAGACTTTCACACCTACACATACAGAGAGCAGAGACAGAGAGAGAGAGAGAGAGAGAGAGAGAGAGAGAGAGGGTGGGGGAGGGAGGAAGAGGGAGACAGACAAACAGACAGATTTTACTGGTTATCTATTTGTTTATATTCGGTGAATGAACTTCGTTTAGCTAAAAAAAAAAATAATATTGAACTGTCACTCCCACAAATCCATCTTACCTGCTCCATTTTCCACCACCCCCCCCCCCCCCCCCCCCCTCCTCCTTCCTCTTTCCCAGCTTAAAAAAAAAGAATTGAGATTTAGGGGAAAAAAAAAAAAACAATAATATCCTCGTTCCATGGAACTACTGCCGTTCCATTGCATCCACAGATTACAAATACAGTCGTAACTTTATTGACACTAGTACCTGATTATGAATCACTGACATTGCGTTACTACATACTTACCATGGGCAATGATTGTACCAGAATCGACCACACACGTAGAATCAACAGATCAACATAAAGCCTCGTTTCCTTAATAAAAAATGAGAAGCAAAGGACAAGGAAGAACGGATGGCCTCATGCAAGATGAAGAAAAAGAAACGATCTCTTGTAACCGTAAAATGGCGTTTTTTTTTTTCCGGGAAAACGAGCGTGAGAATCCTCGGTGCTGGTTCAGGTCTGGTACAGGGTGCCTGGATGCTAGTGAGGATGAGTTGCTGAATGATGTCCCCGTGAGTAAACACGCAATCTGTGCGATGTTTTTTTTTTCTTTTGCTCTCTGGAATGCGTGTGAGCCATTGAGTGGGTGTGAATGAGTGAGTGAATGTTTTCTGGGTGGGGGGATAACTTCCGGTATGTGACGATGGAACAGGAAGTATGGGTGGGGTTAGGTAACATTATTTTTTTTGACAGAAAACGCCCCCCCATTCCCCGTGTGAGGGGCCCCCCCCCCCAACAAAAGGACAGAAAACGCCAGAAAAAAAATCAAATGAAGCTTAAACGCACCAAAGTTAAAGTAACCTCACTGCTGGAAGCGAATTCCAGCCTTTTGGTTCAATCAAGGCGTAACTTATCCACACGTTGTTTTTGTTTGTTTGTTTTTTCAAATTGCGCAGATATATCTAGTATGTATTCGTCTCTAGCAAGTCATCTTCGGTCCGGTGTCTTCTTGGACCATAGCCATCGTTCATATCATACGAGTTGTTTACCATTAGCAGTTTATTGGATCGGAATGAAGTGAAGTCTGCACAGAATCGAAGAGAAGGCGATTCACCCCAGAAATGGGAGGGAAGGGGGGAGGAGACAGAGAGGGCTTGAGAAAAGTATAGGG
>JADBJO010008152.1:30000-32500 GCA_016801955.1 Conus betulinus | reverse complement strand
TGCAACTTTGTTTTCCATTGTGCATTTGTCTTCGTGATTAATTTTGTTTGTTGCTGCTCTTCCTTCTTTCTTCCTTCGTCTTTCCTTCTTTTCCTCCTTCTACTTCCTCCCTTCCTCCTTCTCTTCTTCTTTCTTTTCTTCTTTTCTTCTCTTCTTCTTCTTCTTTCCCTTCTTTTCCTTCTTCTTTCTTCTCTTCTTTCCTTCTTCTTTCTTCTTCTTCGCCTCCTACTCTGTCTCTCTTCTTTCTTTCTTTCTCTGGCTCCTCTTCCTTTCTTTCTTCTTTCCTCTCGTCCTCCTCCTTTTCCTCCTCCTCCCTCTCCTGCTCCTTCTCTCTTCCTTCTTCTTCCTTCTTCTTTCTTCTTCTTCTTCTTCTTCGTGTCTTCGTTCTTTTTCTCTTTCTTTTTCTTCTTCTTCTTTCTTCTTTCTTTTGTCTTTCTTCTTCTTTTCTTCTTCTTCTTTCTTTTTCATCCGGTAACATATTTTTCTCCTTTCTTCTTCTTCTTCTCTTCTTCTTAGAATGTATACTCCTTCTTAGAATGTAAACCTCGAAGAGAGAGAGTAGAGAGAGAGAGAAGGGAGATATGAGAGAGAGAGAGAGACAGACAGACAGACATACAAGAAACAGACAGACCATAGACAGAAAGAACAAAGAGAGAGAGAGAGAGCGAAGAGAGGAGAGGAAGAGAAGAGAGAAGATAGAGAGAGAGAGAGCAGGTGGTCGTGGCAGGGAACAGCAAAGTTTGCAAGACACAGAGCATTACGTCAGACAGATTTTAAATGCATTTTGCGCTACAAGATTTTCATTCCCTACCTGATCTCCATTGCGCTACCACCACCCACACCGCCAACCCCCGCCATCCTCTCGCTCCCTTCCCCAGAGCCGCCCCACCCCCCCATTCCCCAAACAATGTTCCTTGTCCAGCCAGGAATACCATTCCGTAGTCTCCAGAACCTGAAAGTCCATTCCCTCAAATTCATCACTACTAACTAACGCGGGGAATACGGCTGTTTTTGCGGAGGATGATTACTTCTACGACCCCTAACATGCAGCGAAAATGGAAAAAACCTCTTGTTCTTGTTGGTCCCAAACCCCGCAACATACAGCAATCAGTCGTGTGCGGAATTATCTCACACCTTTGGGCAACACTTTCGGCGGACTGATTCCTGTGATGGGAATTAAAAACCAAAGACACCATCTCTGGGAGGGGTTGTAGAGATCCTGGTCCTCGTGAGCACTTTTCTTCCGGCCTAGCATTAGACTAGCGTTAACGTCTTTTGTTCCGTTCGTTTGCTTGTTGTTTTGTTTTCCTGTTTTGTGTTTTTTCGTTCTTTGTTTCTTTTCTGTGTTTCTTTCCTTACATTCCTCCTTCATTGCTTTCATTTCTATTTCGTTTTCTTTTCCTTCTTTCTTTTATTACTTTCTTCTTTCTTTCTTTCCTTTCCATTATCTCTCTTCTTTTGTTGTCTCCTTCCCCTCTCTTTTTTTTTTTTCTTTTCTTTTCTTCTTTAAAAAAAAAAACCCTTCTTTCTTCCTTTCTTTCTTTCCTTCCTTCTTACTACGGTTCTCCCTTCCCCTTTTTTCCCTTCCTCCTGCTTTTATTTTACTTTTCTACTTTCTTTTTTTGTGTGTTTTTATCCTTCTTTTTCATTAGTTCCCTCATTCCCTTCCTTTTTTCCTCTTTTTGTCCCTTCCTCCCTTTCCTTTCGTAACTTCTTCTCATTCCTATTCATTCAACTAATCGTTTTTTTTTTTTTTTTTTTTTTTTATTTTATAACTATTTTGTTCTTCTTTTCTCCCTTCCTTTTTTTTCTTTTTTTTTTTTTCTGTTGTTTTTTTTTTTTTTTTTTTTTGTCTTTTCTTCTTTTTTTTTTTTTTGTTTTTTTTTTTTTTCTCAATTTTTCCTTTTCACCTCCCCTCCTCTTTTTTGAACTTTCCATTCACTTCCCCCCCCCTTTCCCCCCTCCCCCTCCTCGTTTTGGGCTTTCTCTAGTCTCTTCCTCTCTTTCTCTTCAATCTCCCATCCACATCCCCCCCCCCCCCCCCTCCCCCCTCCGGCCTCCCCCTTCCCCCTGCCCCTCGGTCCCCCCCCTCCCTCCCCCCCGCCCCTCCGCCTTTCCCCCCCCCCGGGCCCCCCCCCCCCCCCCCCCCCCCCGCCCCCCCCCCCCCCCCCCCCCCCCCCCCCCCCCCCCCCCCCCCCCCCCCCCCCCCGCTTTTTTCATCATCTGTCTACTTACTACTGATACTTTACTTTTTGTCGTTTTCCGTCTTCGTCTTTTGCACTTTCTATTTCAGTAGGGCCTTCCTCCTCCTTTAACTTTGCTTTAACCTTGGCAAACTCTAAAAAACTCTAACTCTAGCCTAAATCAAATTCATAACAACAGTGGAAACTACAAACAGGACAGCTATTTCCCACGAAAGTACCAATATTTCAAGCATCAGGTTGAACATTACCTTAGCTTCTGTCTGTCTGTTCTATCCTCTGGTCTTTCTTTCCTCCTC
>JADBJO010008152.1:15000-20000 GCA_016801955.1 Conus betulinus | reverse complement strand
TTGGCCGACGCTGGTCTGGTTAGCATACTTGTCTGCGTCTCAAAGGGAATACAAACAAAACCACGATTGTTCCGGGAAGACATGAGAGATCAGCAGTCGAATTGCCCCTCTCTTGTAACGAGACCTCTGCAATTCGTGTTTTTATGTTGTTGTTGCTGCTTCTGCAGCTGCTGCTGCTGCAATTGTTGTTATTTCTTCTTTCCCGACATCCTCTCCTTCTTTTCCGACCTTTTCTTTTTTTCTTTTTTTTCTTTCTTTCTTTCTTTCTCTCTCTCTCTCTCTCTCTCTCTCTTCTCTCTCTCTCTCTCTCTCCTTCTCTTTCTTTCCTTTTCTTTCTTTCTTCTTTCTCTTCTTTCTTCTCTTCATCTCTTCTTTCTTTCTTTCTTCCACTTCTTCTTCTTTTCTTTTTCTTTCCTTCCCCCCCCCCCTCACGAACCATCCACCGTTCATTCCTTGCATTCTTCTTCTCCTTCTCTTCTGCCTCTTTTTCGTCTCTTCCTCCTCCTCCGCCTCCTTCTCCTCCTCCTCCTCCTCCTCCTCCTCCTCCTCCTCCTCCTCCTCCTCCTCTTCTTCTTCTTCTTCTTCTTGCTTTACTTTTTGTTATTCTTCAACCTCCCCGCTCTATAGTCATTGTCAGTTTTTGTTTATTCTTCTGATGTTCTTGTGACTTGATGGTTAATGGCAACCTGGTTTTTTTTGTGCAAACATGTATCAGCAGCAGATTTTGTCATCAGGAGACATGTCTATGTTTACAAGAAGTGTGTGTGTAGTGTGTGGTGTTGTGTGTGTGTGTGTGTGTGTGTGTGGTGTGTGTGTGGTGGAGTGTGAGAGAGAGAGAGAGAGAGAGAGAGAGAGAGAGAGAGAGAGAGAGGAGAGAGAATATTATTTGAAGATGCTCCCTATGTTTACCCTCTCTTCCTCCTTTATGAAAACCCTTGCACTACCTCCACTGCTTGTTTTAACATCCCCCTCCCCCCCCCTCCCCCATTTTTTTCATCCCTGACAATACAATCAATGTCCTCGTCCTTTCAGAAAATTGCAGCTCAGTGTCTTCAGACATTTTTAGAATCGAAAATAGCTTTTGGTGTTTTCTTTTCTTTATACACACAACCATTTACAAAGCCACTAGGCTGTGCCAGCTAGCAGCCATAACATGCAAAGGTCAAACTATGGGCATCACGCCAGCACCGCGACAGACGCAAAGTCAGCATTGCAACAAGAAAAAAAAAGTGTTTCCATAATAGATCAGGAGCAACAAGGGACAAGAAGAATAGATGGCCTTCTGCGAGATAAAGGAAGCGATCTGTTTTCTTTCTTGCCATTTCCCTCCTCAGTTTGAAATGTGTGTCAGTGAATGAGTTAGAGACTGAGTGAGTGAAATGTATCCTTGTTTTATGATTACGTTTAACCAAAGTTGGAGGGGGGCGGGGATTCGGCGTGCAACGCGTTATCATATGAACGCTTTTGATTCTGTTTGTGTATGGGACTCCACATTCAGACTCCGAGAACAAATTAAATGAAGCCAAATATGATAATGTGAAAGTATCTTTACTATAACAACGCGCGAACTTCAGTTTTTTGGCTCCGGTCCACGACAAAAAGATACTATAGATGTGTATGTACTGATGTGATAAATTATCCACACGTTTAGTGTAGGCGGCAAAAATCATCCCCTATTGTCTTTCACTGTCAGTCGACTCATCCTCCTCTGACTGTCTAGAGCTTCTCTAACCGTACCATCCTCCATGTGACACGACTAGACTAGTTTAGCATTAGCTGCAATCTAATCGGTTTTAGGCACGTCTGCACTGAATCAATGGAAAGGCAACTCTCGCACAGGAGGGGATAAACTGAGGGCGTAGAGAGATGGAGAGGATACAAGTGAGGGATGAATAGGTTGATGCTGGATAGAAGTGACACCAGCGACAGAGACAGAGGCAGACAGACAGAGAGACAAAGACTAAGAGGCAGGCAGACAGGGCATGAGGAAGAAAGTGGGAGGGGGAGGACAAAGAGACAGAAACAGAGAGACAGAGGCAAAGGTGTGGGAGCGTGATGAGATGCATTTAGAATGAGAGAGAGAGAGAGAGAACTGGGGAGGAGGGGGACAGAGAGAGAGACAGACAGACAGACAGACAGACAGAGAGAGAGAGAGAGAGAGAGAGAGAGAGGAGAGAGAGAGAGAGAGAGAGAGAGAGAGAGAGAGAATTGGGGAAGAGGAGGACACAGAGAGAGAGAGAGAGAAAGAGAGAGAGAATTGGGAAGAAGGGGAAGGAGAGAGAGAGAAGAAGAGAGAGGGAGAGAGACAGACAGACAGACAGACAGACAGACAGAGAGAGAGAGAATTGGGGAGGAAAGGAGAGAGAGAGAGAGAGAGAGAGAGAAGAGAAAATAAGAGGAGAGAGAGGAGAGAGAGAGAGAGAGAGAGAGAGAGAGAGAGAGAGAGAGAAGACAGACAGAGAGAGAGACAGACACAGACAGACAGAGACAGGGAGACAGAGAGACAGAGAGACAGACAGACAGACAGACAGAGACAGAGGGAGACAGAGCGACACGACAGACAGACAGACAGACAGAGGAAGACAGAGACACAGACAGACAGACAGACAGACAGATAGACAGACAGACAGAGACAGCGAGACAGAAAACAGAGGCAAAGGGGAAAAAGAAAAAAAAAAAGACTGTTGACAGTTGGCAGTCTCAGCTTACGCTCCCTTACACAGCTTAGCCTTTGCTTTCATGTCCTGCCCTGCCCTTCCCCATCCACCTGCGTCCTTGTCCATCGGAAGAACCGCTGCTCTGTAGTCTCCAGAGAGTTGCTGTGGTCAAAACAAACGTTACCTGTCTTTCCTCAGTGCCAAATGGTCCATTTAGAACTTAATCCTGCTGTGCGTGCAAAAATAGACAGCGGCAGAGCAGCAACAAGGTCAAAACCTTGCGCAGAACCACAGTGGATACAGAATCAGTCTGCGAGAGTTACATCAGCATTTATTGGCCGACATTGGTTTATTCAATCAATCAACCGAGTCTGTGTCTGATTGGGCGTTACACGAACAAGACAACAAAACTATTGAGAGAGAGAAACGAGACATGCCAAATGGCGGAATTTGCTATTCTGATTTCCATCAAAGGAAATGTTTTCTTTTATTTTTCATCTTTCTGTTTAGTGTTGTTGTTGTTGCTGTGTGTCTTGTTGTAGATGTTGTTGTCGTTGTTGTTGCTGTTATTGTTAATGCTATTCTTCTTTCTTTCTCTCTTCTTTCTTCTTCCTCCTTCTCTCCCACTTCTCCTTTGTTATTCAGCCTGATTTCGTTCGCTTCCTTCTCTTTTTCTTTCATGTCTGGATAATCCAACGTGTTTTGGCTGCAATGCTCAAGCATGAACAGCAGGCTTCTGAAAGGCATATTCGTGTTGAGAATAAATGTTTTCTTTTCCATTTGTGTATGCAGAGTTCTTGCATTGAGAGACAGGAAGAGAGAAAGAGAGAGTCAGAGAGTCAGAGAGAGAGAGAAAGAGAGAGAGAGAGAGAGAGAGAGAGAGAGAGAGAGATGAGAGAGAGAGAGAGACAGACAGACAGAGAAGAGTGAGAGACCGACAGCCAGCCAGCCACAGACACAGACAGACAGAGCAATGGACAGATACAGACAGTCACACAGACAGTAATGCAGACGCAGAAGAGAGAGAGAGAGAGAGAGAGAGAGAGAGAGAGAGAGAGAGAGAGAGAGAGAGACAGAGAGAGACTGAGAGGAGAGAGAGAGAGGCAGAGACAGAGACAGAGACAGACAGACAGACAGACAGATGGACAGATAGACAGAAAGATAAACAGTCAGAGATGGACAGAGACAGAGACAGAGACAGAGAAAAGGAAACAAGCAGACAGATAGATAGTTTGCAGACAGTGAGAGCCAGACAGAGACAGAGAGAAGCAGACATAGACACGAGGGAGATACAGACAGATAGACAGACATACATACAGACAGAGGGCAAGAGGGAAGGGGCAGGGAAGATATTTTTCCGAGACAAATGCGGAAAAAGAGACACATTTGTGGACATTTTGCCCTGCGAATGTTGCTTCGGGATTCATTACTTGTTTTCAACCGAAAAAAAAAACAACAAAAAAAAACAAAAAACTTCCATATCTATGTAAGAAACTGCAGTGGTTAAAAGACCATTTTATGGTCATTTACCTCGTCAGACCCATAAAAGAAAATAAAACCACCCCGTCGGGATTACGTAACCATGCACTGGCCGACGCTGGTCGTCTGTCAGTATATGCGCCTGTACCTCAAAGAAAATACAAACAAACAACGACTGCACTGGGACGGAAGAGAGAGACCAACACTCGAATTGCATTACATTCTTTCAATGCGTAGTAGTCGTGTTGTCGTTTGATGGTGTTGTTACTTGTTGCTGTTGCTTCTTCTTCTTCTCTTCTTTCTTCATTCTTCTTCTTCTCTTTCTCTCCGTTCTCTCTTCTTCGTCTTTTTCTTTTTCTCTTCTTCTCTCTCCTCCTCCTTCTCTCTTCTTTCTTCCTTCCTTTTCCGTCTTCTTTTCTTCTTCTTCTTCTTCTTTCTTCTCTTTCTTCCCTCTTCTTTCTTCTTCTTCTTCCTCTTCTTCTTTTTTTTCCTTCTTCTTCTCCTCCTTCTTCCTTTTTTCTCCTTTACTTTCTCTCTCTTCTCTTTCCTCTTCTCCTCCTCCTCCTCTTTCTTTCCCCTTCCTCTTCCTCTTTTTCCTTTTTCGACCAATCAATCACTTCTCATGTACAATCTACTTCATTTCTCATCATCATCATCTTCTTCTTCATTATCATTTCTCGGCTTTTCCTTCTTCTTCTTCTTCTTCTTCTTCTTCTTCTCTTCCTCCTTTCCTCCTCCTTCTCCTTCTCCTCCTCCTTCCTCCTCTCCTCCTTATTCTTCCTCTTTTTCCTCTTCTCCCTCTTTTCTCCTTCTTTTTCTTCTTCTTCTTCCTTCATTCGACCCCTTTCTTCTTCTTCTTCTTTC
>JADBJO010008152.1:0-7500 GCA_016801955.1 Conus betulinus | reverse complement strand
CCCCCCCCCATCGCCCTATCGCCATCCTACCTATCTATTCCCTCAATCAAAAATCTCTCATCCCCCCCTTTCCCGTCGTCCTCCCTCCTATAGATCGCATAAAAATCGCCCTAAATCCCGCTATATCGCTAATCGCACCCCCTCTATCGAATCGCCCCCCCCCCCCCCAAATCGAGATCGCCGCAGCTCCGCATCTCGCTACTCGCCCATCCGAAATCCATCAGCGATCGACTAGGCTATCGGCATCGCTCCTATCCGCCGCCACCCCCCCCCCCCCACCCGTCCCCCATTTCCCTTTCCCCCCTCCCATCCCTCTAGCGCGATAATCGCCCCCGTATCATCCCTATCCGTGCAAATCGCCTATCCCTCCCTCTATCGCCCTAATCACGCTTCCTATCGCCTCTAAATCAATACAATCTCTAACAAAAATCACCTCTCCCTCCCCTACTCGCCCTCGCAATCGCGATCGTCGATCGCTCGCTCGCTACATCGCCCCCATCAAATCGATCCGATCCCATCGTCTCCATCTCTCATCGCGATCTAGCGCTATCGTAAATCTCGAATCGCTCCAGCCGTGCCCTATCCTCGCCTCCTAATCGATTCTCAAATTATCGCATCGTCCCCCCCCCCCCCCGATCCATCAAATCGCTCGGTCGCCTAATCTTCACAATCCGATATCGCCACCTCTAATCGCCCTCTAATCGTCATCATCCGCATCGAACTCCTCTATAATCGCCAATCGCATCTCGCTTATCGCCGCCCCCCCCCCCCCCTCCTCGCCATCGCCCCCCCCGATCCGCGCCCCCTCCGCCCATCAATCGCCATCGATCCGTCCAATCTATCGCCTCGCCCGCCGCCAGATCTATAATCGCATCGCCCCATCGGCGCCCGCATCGCCCCATACTATTAATCGATTCGCCGCCTCGCCTATAAAAATCCGGGTCAATCGCCCAAGCTCGCCCCATCCGAAATCGTTATCTTCGCCCCTTCTCGCCTCCCCCTCTATCGCCCCCCGCCAGCGCCCGATCATCCTCCCATCACGATCGGATCGCCAAAAATCCTCTACGATCGTCGTAATCGTATCCGGTAATCGCATCGCCCGTCCCTCATCGCCCAATCCGCGCATCGATATCGCAATCAACGCTCTGTCTCCATCCCCTACATCCTATAAATCGCCCATCGTCGTCACTCGTCGCGCCCCGATCGAATCGCATCGCCCAACAACCTTCGCCATCCTCTATCTCTAATCGTCGCCGCCAGTCGCCCGCCCCTAATCCGAATCGCCCCCCCCCACCTAAATCCCTATCCAAAAACTCGCGCGTATCGAAGATCATCGTCTCGGCCTAATCCGCATATCGGCCATCATCGCAATCCGATATCGCCAGTTTTCCCCCCCGCTCTTTCCCTCCCTCTGTTTCTTTCTTTCCCCGTACCTTCTTTCCCTCCCGCGATCGCCCATATCGCCTAATCTCCCATCCGCTCATCAATCGATATCTCCGCTATCGCCGCATCGCCTTCGCAGGAAATCCATATCGCCGATCCTCATTCCGGCCCTTACTCGCCTATCCCTCTATCCCGATCCATCGATCGAATCCCCTATCGTATCCATCATCGCTCGCCCACCTCTATCCTATCGCCCGATCGTCGTCTATCAATCATCTACTATCGCATCGCGAATCGCCCCTATCCACCCTCTATCTCATCTATCCCTATCTTCTCTAATGCTACGATCGCCGACCCTCCCTCTAATCATCGCCATATCGCATCGCCCTCTATCAATCATCCCATCGCTCTCTCTCCCATCGCCCATATCGTATCGGGATCGCCCTCTATCCCTCTGCTACCTCCGCCCCTCGATCGACACAAACCACCTTCCCATCGATCCGACATCCGCGCCGATCGATCGGATCGCGAACGCTCCGATCATTCATCGCCATCGCCGGCCCCGTCGCATGGCATCTCCCGCATCCCATCGAATCGCCTATCGCACGTCGCCATCATCGCATCTCGCTAAATGATCGCTCGATCTCTCTACGCTATCGCCTATCGCCCCCTATCCCCGCTACCTATCGCCCCTATCGCGCCATCGTCCTGAATCGCATCGCCATCGGCCCGGATCAATCGTCGCCCAAATTCGCTATCGAATCTGCGCCATCATAAACGCCCTCCTCTCGTCTATCCTAATCGCCTATCCGTCGTCTCGCCTCATCGTCGCCATCGATCATCCGCGCCAAAATCAATCGCTCTATCATCGGCCTGTCCGCGAATCCTCCCTCTATCGACTCCCTCTATCGCCCCACCCCCTATCCTCATCTATCGCATATACGATCCTCTACTTTTTTAAAATAATCCCTAGCTCCGCCCATCATCCGCTATCCTCGCCCCCCCCCCCCCCCCCCCCCCGCCCTCCTACGCCTCGCCCCCCCATCGATCCAAATCGCTATCATCATCGAAAATAATCGCCCCCCCCCCACTATCGCCCCCCCCCCCCCCCCCCCCATCCCCCTTCTCTCCTCTCCCCCAAACACCATCCATTTTTCCCCCCCCCCCCCCCCACCGCCGTCAATCCCTCCCTCCCCCTCGCCCCCACGCCCGTTACGTGAGCACACACCCACCTAAAGGATATCGTTAGGTCCAAATTTTTCCCGTCCATCCTCCCTTCAAATCTCCTCTCTCTCTCTGCTCTCCTGCTTGCCGACATTGCTTGATGAAGGCGCTACCTAACGCCACACATCACACCACCAACATCCCCCTAAAATTTTTTTTTTTTTTTTTTTTTTTTTTTTTTTTTTTTTTTTTTTATTTAAAAACGAAGATATGGAGAGAGAGAGAGAGATAGACTGAGCAATTAGACGGAACAAAGACCGTCCGACGCAAAGAAAAACAGAGAAGCCAACCTTACGGACGAAAGAACGAAAGGTCCGATGAAGACAAAGGAACTCAAAAGCAAAAAAGCAAGGTGATACGAACAGGGCATATCAGTATTCCTTCACTCCCACTCCCCCGATCGAAATACCCCCCCCCCCCCCCCCCCCCCCCCCCGCCCCCCTATGAGAACCGGCGACCTTCCCCTCTCCCCCTACTCCCCAACCTCTCCCGCAGGCATAATCCTCTCTCTTCCCCCCCCCCCCTTATTCATATTAAACGCATGAACAATGTAATTGTCTTATCTTTCCCTTCTCCCCTTCCCCATCCCCCCCCCCCCCCCCCTCCCCCCTAAGCATAATGAGACTTACACTCTCTTGCCCACCTAGGGAAGTTTTCCTTTTACACCCCTTCGGATATTATACTCTTTCTCAAAAATGAGTTGTAGAAGGACACCCGTGTTCGTCTTTTTTGAAAATACTAATACACATTTTACAATAATATGATAAAAATTGATACATTGATAATTTGTCTTCGAAACAATCGATTTACTGATTGCCAAATAATACATCTGTGTTTTGATACTTTAATATGACATGTGTTTTTTCTAAGTAAATGTTTTGCTCAATAAATCTCCAAAAATTGTAGACGATTGGACACTCGCGGCAGAAAAAGTGTTCAATGAACTCAGTGTGTGTTAGGACAGTACGAGCATGGGTTTGAGTCTTTTTACTTTCATTTTTACTAAGCATGATATTAGTAGGATATATATTGTGTAGTATTTTTCAGTGGAGAACTCTAAGTCCTTACCTACTCTCTTTTGTAACGTCTCTGTGGCTCGACAACCATGTGGATTTGTCTATGTCAAAATACAACGTTTCTGTTCCCAGAAGGCATTCGCAGTAGTCTTTGAGTTGTTTTGAGTTTCCTTCTGTTTCAGAACTAGTTTCCCTTATTTGTTTGGGCTTTGCATTTAGCATACTGGCAAAGCAGGGGAGCGTCCCATATCCTGCTTAACCTGACCTGACTGGATCCACTGAGCTGGTATGGAGTTGATCACAGCATTGTACTGAAACAATGTAAGGGCTCTGTTCTAGCCAACCCTTTCCTGCATTTCTTCTAGGGACAGTAATCTATTTCCTCTATTATGAATTATATCCTTAATTCGCTCACGACGTCATTCTTTACCCCCATTTTTTGACATATAATACGTGATTTTTATAAACGAATTAAGTTATTGTTAAAAAGCTGCTGACTGTGGAAATTGTTTTTTTGTAAATATCGTTAAGTTTTTATTAGTATTTTTTGGTTTAAATAAACTGCTAACACATCTTTCTAGAATTCATTACCACTAAACTTAACTCTTTTACTTAACTTACAAAATAGGTCTTTTAGGTCTTTAGCTCTGCAGTTTATGCAAAAAGCATGTCTTGTCCCCTTTTGCGAGGCAGTTTTTCCTTTTTTCATTAGGTCTGAGTTGTAATGCAAAAATCTTTGCGAGGTGTTGTAAATGCCATCTGGGTATTAATGCCCAGTTTTTCTTGTTCGGTGGCTTTAAAGAGTTTGCCCCGCCCATTGTAAGTACAAACAGTTTTGAAAATTATTCAGATTAATCATATTAAGTCCTCCTTCCTCCACGCTTGCTTCCATTACTTTTCTTTTGACTTTTTCTAAAGCTTTTTCTATTGTTAAATCTTTTCTTCCACAGGAACCTGTAAAGGGTTAAGTTAATTTTGTTTATACATAGTCTGGGAGTCCTATAGATTGCATGACATAAAGAAAACTGACTAAGTAAAAATGTTTAAAACTACTACAACCA
Organism: Conus betulinus; assembly: GCA_016801955.1. Taxonomy (NCBI): domain Eukaryota; kingdom Metazoa; phylum Mollusca; class Gastropoda; order Neogastropoda; family Conidae; genus Conus; species Conus betulinus. The sequence goes on along the minus strand of JADBJO010008152.1, from coordinate 2,816 downwards.
ATCTAACCTGTATACTGATATCCCGTTTACTCCATTCTCTGATCAGTTATATTCAATTGATACGTCCTATTACACCCAATTATCGTCGATATTCTTAGCCATCCTATCACGTTGGAAATAAATGCCTAATATCTTTATTTTATCAACTGTGGTGAAAGGAAGTTCTGGTTCTCGTATCTGCCTTCCCATGGGTAGGACTTTCGTTTTCTGTTATTTTTATTTTAAACCTGAGAAACTTTGGAATGTTGTAAAGATTTCTAAAGATTTGACCATGTCACTTTTTATCTCTAAGAAATAGGGTTGTATCATCCGCCATTTGTTTGATTTTTAAAGGATTATTATCTGGCACAGTGGTTGGGACGCTGATGCCAGATATGGAGCTATTTCTGACTTTAATCGCTAACAACTCCACTGCCAGAACAAAGGCTAATGGAGAAAAAAGGGACATCCTTGTCTAATTCCACAAGAAAGATTAAACGATTCAGATATTTATCCCCCCATGATTTATTGAACTAGCAGGGTTCTTTGTCAGTATGGCAACCCACTTTTTAAAATTCAGTTCCGAAAAAAAAAAAATTTAAAAGCATGCAACAAAAAATCTTTTGACACTGAATCAAAGGCTTTTGAAAAATCAACTGCCAGTAAGTAACCCGTTTTATTTGTTTGGTTAAGGTAATTGATTGCATCATCTCGGCATCTATTGATCGTATAATTGTAGCAATGTTTCTGCCTTTGATATATCCTACTTGGTCGTTTTTAAATAATTTGTGGATGACTCTTCCAAGTGTTTCTGCCAATACTTTTGCCAGTATCTTGTAGTCAGTGTTTGTAAGAGTTATAGGTCTCCAATTAGTCAGTTTGTCTTTCAAAGTTCTTTCCCCTTTGTGTAACAATGTTTATTATGCCTTGCTTTTGGGGTATATGCTAGTTCTCCTTTATCAAAAGATTCTACAAACGAGTTTGTTAAGAAAAACTTTTATTTTATTCCAGAAAAAATTGAAAAACTCAATAGTTATTCCATCGCTCCCTGGCGCTGACCCAAAATTTTCATCTTTTTTAAGGCGTTTGTTGTTTCATCCATAGTGATCATACCCTCGCAATGGCAACGTCATTTTCATCCAAACAAGGAATGGTTTCATTTTCTAGGAATACATCAACAGATTCACTAACGTTGTGTACTTCTACCGGCTGACTATATATTGTATTATATACCGGCTATATATATATATAATTTTTTTTTTTTTTATAGAATGTTACCTGTTCTTCTAAAATTTGTCGCTGATCTGTAATTACTTCCCCTGTGTCTTTACACAGACCTTGTGATGACTTTCGTCATTTTCCTCTTGCTTTTTCTAAACTGCAGAAATATTTAGTGTTACGTTCACCCTCTTCAATCCACTTAATTCGTGCTCTTACCTGCGCACCTTTTGCTTTGTGTGCTTGTAGTAATTCTAACTTTTGTTTTAAAATCAAATATTGTTCTTGGTTGTCTTTACTCGTAACGTTATGAATCATTTGTTTTTCAACTTCCAAATTTTCAAACACTAATTTCTTTTCATCATTTTTTTCTTTTATTGGCTAGAATTTTTCCATACTCACTACAAAAATCTCTAATTTTTATTTTACATAATTCCCATGTATGCATGTATGAATTTGAGTCTGGAAGGCTATTAATTTCTCTGTCTTATAAATCAGTCATCTTTTGAACAAATACTGGGTCCTTTAAGTAACTATTATTAAATTTCCAATTGCTAGTCCCACGATTTAAATCGCTGCTGTTGAGTTCTAATGATATTTGCTTTGTGGTCCGAGTGAGGAAAATTGGAGTGTTCACACAGAACACGCTGAACTGTAGCATTCCCTCTTGTCATTTGACTGGGTCAGGAAAATGGATTCTGGTGTTGGCAGTGTCAAGCATAATTATCCTGAGGGTTCGCATGTGACAGACACATTGCCTGCTGTCAAAGAGGTTTCTTTTACTGGATAGGGACCTAGCTTGACTTGGGTCAGAGGGGAAGAGGAGGGATCGGGGGAGAAAGAGAAAAGACGGGGCAGAGATAGGAGAGAGAGAGAGAGAGAGAGGAGAGAGAGAGAGAGAGGGAGAGGGAGGCGAGAGAGGAGAGAATGTCACGGTCAACATGAGATTCACGGTCAAAATGTCAGTGACAATAATTCATTACTTTACAGCAGTAAATATTCTGGCTATTTGTATTTTTATTTATCTTTTTTTGGTATACTAACCAGCAATAAATGCTAAAACATAATGTGTTCAAACACGACTACATGTCCATGTGGAGCCACACACACACACACACACACACACACACACACACACACACACACACCACCCACCCACGCACACACACACTCACTCACACAACACGAACGCACGCACACACACACACGCGCGAGCGCGCGCGCTCAGAGACAGCGGGAGGAGAGAGAGAGAGAGAGAGAGAGATAGAGAGATAGGAGGAGAGGAGAGGAGAGACAGAGACAGACAGACAGAGACAGAGGAAGAACAGACAGAGACAGAACACAGAGAGACAGAGACAGAGAGAGAGAGAGAGAGAGAGAGAGACAGAGACAGAGACCAGAGGCACACACACAGAACAGACAGAAACAGAGAGATGAGAGAGAAGACAGACTCGATAGGATGATGGAGGAGAGAGATGAGACAGAACAGACAGACAGGAGAGCAGAGGGAGCCTGGTATTGATCCTAATATCCGACCACGAGACACACGTCACAATTGTACGCCCAAGTCAGAAAAGGAGACCTGAAAAAATTTTCCTATCGGTCAGACCGAATGATAA